>PPLR02000016.1:0-249717 GCA_003706535.2 Teunomyces kruisii
TCTGGGGCGTGTGGCGCAGTTGGTAGCGCGTTCGCTTAGCATGCGAAAGGTCTCCGGTTCGACTCCGGACTCGTCCATATACTTTTTGCCATGCTAACTAATGGTACTCAAGTACTATTCTTTTTACATTACGGGGGACCTGTTAAAAAAGCTAATGGTGTTACCAGAGACACTGACAAATAGGGAAGAAATAATCACGACTCCAATCGCGAACTTCCTGCATAGACCCACACCTATCTAGCCGATAACCAATCTAAAAACCTACCCACTACAAATGGAATGGTCTGATGATAAGCAGCGTCAATTGGAGGAGTATGTGGCGAGCTACCAAGAGTCACTAAAGGACGTCAGTCAATTCTACAAAAACCTAGACTGGAAGTCGCTTGGTGAGAGGTTCCACAATGATACAGACTTCTTGAAGGTCAAGGTGGATGCCATCTTCGACAAAACGTTCTATTCCCTCGAGGATGGCCAATTGAACACAGCCGACCTTATAAAACTATACAACCATAAGGCCAGTCCTGTTTATAACGAAGCGGTATTGGTGATTGAATCTTTGAACCTCCAGCCATTCGAAAAGGACCCGCCACATTCACCTCCAGCACAGTTAGAAGTGTCCAAAGTACGAGAAACCGTGCCTACGCTTACAAAAAAGCAACGAAGAATGTCGCTTGATTTAATAGGAGCTCATCCCGGTGAAAGTTTCCGAGCTGGACACTTGAGGCGAGAGCCCGAATTGACGAAACCCGCAGCCACCAGTACTGCCACAGTCAACGTCATTACACGAGCCGAAGTCACCGTCAAGAATTCTCGACAGGAAGTTAGTGACAGACCACAGCGCAAGGGCAGATTTGCCGAGATACTGAAGCGGTTCAAGTTTGGCCTTGGAATGAAAGTCAAGGATAACGAGCCATCACCCTCTCCTGTGCCGGTTGCCAAGTCTACCAAGAACCAGAGACGGATATCTCTTGTTGGGGACAACTTGCCGTTGTACATCAAAGAGCAGTTGAGGGAAGCACAAGAGGAGAGTGCTATAATCGAGTCTCCCAAACCCATTAATGTCAGCACGTTTGCAAAAGACAACACTGAAGCCGTGGTTTCACGGTCGCCCAATAATTCCCGAATAAAGAACTTGTTATCGAACTCGGAGTCATTATACGCCCATAGGCCAGTCTCCGACATTGGAGAAGAAAGTCCCAGTCATACCGAATCTACCGACTTGCACGACGAACTGTCGGGACTGTTGAAGTACTATGGAGTTCAGATAGAGAGTACCGACAATGACACCCATGCGGATCTCTTGAAGGGATTGGATGATGATGATGTCGATTTCGTCAACGTTAACGAAAGCGACCAATTGACACACGATGACGAAGACGAAGACGAAGATTATCTATTTAAAATATGAGGTTAATTATGCTAATTCTTTCTTCCCCACCGACCGTATGGCCGCAAGGGAATATTCGTACATGAATAAGGTAACAGCAGTGGTTGGAGCTGTTTTGAGAATGCTGATTCCGAAGCCTTTGTACAATCCAAACAAGCCCTCGTTGACAACGATATGAGTCAAGAGCTTGATCGAGCCAACCGGCTTGGCCTTGTTGTGTACGGCATACATCTGGCTTCGTTTGCGAAGTGTATCCAATGGGAAAGTGAGACCCTTGGCGATTGCGCCTGCTGCAAAGCCACAGAATCCCTCGACAAACGGGATATCTTTGTACTGGGAGGAGAAGTCCCGGGCAAGTTCGTACGACCAGAACATCAAGCCGGTTGTCGAGGCCACCGAGAGCACGGCCGGCTTAAGACCGGCGAAAAACCCTTTCAATCCCTCGTGCTTGTACACCGAAATTATAGATTGGCGGAGTGACAAGAATTCGGACGACGTGTTTGCGGCCAAACGAGTCCGCAAAAAGTCAAACGGATATGTTGCAAGAGTGCTGGCTGTACCTGCTCCCGTTCCCACGAGAAGGGAATGTGCTGCGCTGCCGAGTTGAAGGTTGTATTGGTCATCCATACGTGATAAGCCCTTGCTGAACACCGAGTACGATGAGAACTGGACCGCTCCGTATAGTATGTACATAATCTCGGCCGGGACATTTCCCTTCCATAATGCAGCGACACCCTCGTTCCGTAAAAGAGTCTTGAGAATCGAAGCCGCGCTCTGACGGTTATGGAAAGCGTTCTGCTGTAGTTGCAACCGGATCTTTATGGTATCCAATGGAGCAGTGATGGCTCTTTATTAGTTAGTAATCATCCCATCGACAAAACATAATAAGTACAGAAACAAACACTCCTTCGTGCTGTCGACATACCTCGCCACACCACCCGAGATCGAACCTGCGGCCACTGCTTCGCCTGCAGACACGTCCGATCCCTTGTGCAAATGGTTTTCTCTCTCTCCCATAAACAGTCTGGTTATCGTGAGATGAAAAAAGGCGAGCGGCCCCGGGGAAATATACAATACAGGTCCGATACCTTGTTTCTATCTATCGATGTCCCATCCTGCGATTCCCGAAACAATCTTTAAAGACATCCAGACCAAAGCTGCTGCCATTGATTATGTGTTGAACCTCCACTACACCAGCCATATTTCCGATCCGTTATTTGTTGATTTGAAGACAAAGGCAGAGAGCTTGGCCCAGCGAAGGATACGCGAAGTCGAGTTCGAGTCCATACTAGGAATATGGCCAGAGGCTTACCGCTTTTACTATGGACCTAACGGGAAGATGTACATAAGCTTCTCGAGCAATAGCACGACGGCGGTGGCGCCTCGAAAGGAGCTCTTCAAGCAGCATATGGAGCGATGGATCGCTGAGAACCAACAGAAAGATGCAATTGCCGCCGTTTCTCTCAACGATATCGCATCCAAGAACCGAAAGACAGCACTGCCTTCCAAAGTAACTAAGCCCAACAAGAGGTCGTCGTCTTTAGCCAATGAATTGAAAAACGATTCGTCCAAGTTTGCATTTCACCAACGCGATGAGTTGGTTGAACAACAAAAGAATAATGGTCTTACGCTTCTCGAAAGGATCCGCCTCAAGGAGAAGACAAACAACCAACGGGAAAAGGTTTCGCCCGAAGCCAAGTACCAGAACTATCTTCAGGGAAAGGCTACCACCATCTACGATATTGTGTACCAACTTACTTCTGGTGACGAACAGCCGAAATCCGTTCCCTTGAAGAAACTCTGCGAGGTTGTCCAAGACAGCCTTGACCACCCCACCAATGTGGATGAAATCTCCGACACGGTTGCATTTATAGAGAAAAAGCTCGGGGACAAATTCACCATCATCAAACGAAGCAACTTAACTGTTCTCAAAGTCGGGACTTTGAAAAGAGACGAGGACTTGCGAGTATTGAATAACGAATAACCAACCCTACTTAGTTCAATACACCATACAATTACATATTCACGCATTTTTTAATCCAAAGGTCTTCACGGCGACCATAGGTACATTCTTTTTCTGTTTCTTTTTCTATAAATTCGATGTTCTATCAATCGTCTCTCAACGCAATATCGGCAGCAGCAGAGTTCATGAAGAAGTGCTTCAAGGTCAACTCAATAGCCCAGGTGACACCCAAATCGGCCACGATACACGACGTCAACTTCACCTTGAAGATAAAGTCCATAGGGACGAATTGCATGGCTTGGTTCAATTCAGGCATGAACTCGGTGGATCCAATCAAGGCCAAACCGGCAACACCCAATAACCCATAGTACATACCCTTGTTATCCTTGATACTTTCCTTGAATGGCAAACCTTGGTAGTTAACAGCAAAGGTAGACACTTGTTGGGCCAATTGCAACAAGAACATACCAGTGTTCAACAACGAAGGAGAGAACTTCTTTTCCAAGTCGACCGATGGTTCTCTTGGTTCCAAAATGTAAATCTCACGAGTAATGTAAATCAAAGTGAAAATATGAACAGCAAATTGACCCAAGATAGAACCCATAATATACTTATTGAAAATACCAGCTTGTGGTCTTTCCTTAGACAACTTTTCAAGTGGCTTACCACGAGAAATGGATAAGAAACAGACAGACAACAAAATACCAGAAATAGTAGCTTGAGCATCACCGAACTTGATACCGGCCAAGTACAACACAGAAAGCGAGTAAGCCGAAATCAAACAGTTCAAGGCCAAAATCTTGTACATTTGGATGGTAGAAACCAAAGCACAACGACCTTGACGAATAATATGAGTAACAGTCGAGACGTTTGCCAACTTGGAAGTAAATGGAGCAGCGACGGAAGCATCACCCAATTTCAAAACAGGAGCTTCATCTTCATTTTCAGCTTCGTTCAAAGCACCCAAGATCGTGTCAGCAAAGTTTTGTTGTTGTTGCTTAGACTTTGGTTGAATTGGACCAACGCCAGCAAGTTCAGCAGCAGCAACAGCCTTTCTCATATCATCAGTGATTTCAATACCCTTCTTTTCCATTGCTTCTAAGTACTTTGGATTAGATGGACCAGGTGGATACAAATGGGCAATAACTGGAGGAACAGGTGGAGGTGCTCTTCCCCAGTTGGCGAGTAATTCAACTTGTTTGTCATAAACCTTTCTGTTAGCTTCAATCTTTCTGGCTTCAGCAATCTTGTTCATGCCTTCTTCAGTACCGTTCAACAAAGCAACACCAATGTGAGCTTGCTTCAAGGCACCGACATCGTTAGTACCATCACCACACATCAAGGTGCTGTAACCAGCATCCTTGAGCGAAGTCAAAATAAATTCCTTTTGGGATGGAGAAACTCTGGCATAAACCCAGGTGTGCTTCAACAAGTCCAAAATCTGTGCATGGTCACTCAAGTAGTTCAAAGCATAACCAGTAATACAGATATCGTACTTCTTGAACAATTCAGTGTTAATCTTGTCCGATGATTTGTATGGAATGATAACGGTTTCGTCAACGTTTCTCCAGACCAAGTTGTGTTCTTCGGATGCACCGTGATGGTCTTCTGGAGCATCAAGAATCAAGACATCCTTAGTAGTAATAACGACTTCCTTAGCAACGTGACACGCAGTCAAAGGGTTGTCACCGGTGATCATAACACTACGATGGGAAGATTCATTCAACATCTTGATAGTTTCCACAGCATCATCTTTCAATGGACAATGGAAAACAATGAAACCGGCGAAATGTAATTCAGATTCAATTTCCTTTCTGTCAACCTTGGTAACATTGACTTTAGCATCCAAGTACTTGTAAGCTAAAGCCAAAACACGAGAACCAGATCTAGTGAAAGACTTGTAAATTTCTTCGTAGTTTTCTGGAGCATCAACAATCATAGTACGAATTGTTTCTGGGGCACCCTTGGCGGCAACAAAATTCTTTCCTGGAACAGTGTTGATTTGAGAGATGGCGGAAGATCTCTTCAAAGCAGACGAGAATTGGAAACGACGCAAGATCTTGATCTTTTCAGTCTTACCATTAACAGTCTTTTCAACAGAATCCTTGTTGCCAACATTCCAGTGAGCAGCCTTCAAAGTAGCTTGCTCCATTGGGTCACCAACAACTTCACCGTCATCCAACTTAACAAGGGCATGGGCAGATCCTAAAACGTACGAGGTAGTTTCTGGTGCTTCTTCACAGCTGAACAAATGGTGAATATCATCAGACTTGAAACCAGCCAAACCTTCGAAGACCAAATCTTCGGCTGTCAAAGTACCAGTCTTGTCAAAACAACAGACATCGATTCTACCGGCCAATGGAATTCTAAATGGCTCAGTACAGTAAACGTAGAACTTGAGCAAGGAAGTCAAAGAGGAGTTAACAGCCATGGTCAATTCCATAGGTAATTCAGGAGGAACAACAGAAGTGATGACAATAATACAGTCCAAAATCAATTTGGATTGAATTCTACCCATCTTGGTACCTTCAACCCACACATACCACGAAGCGGCAATAGCAAAAACCAACAAGAACAAGATGAAGTAGAAAGCTTCCTTGTTACCAACAGAAACTCTTTCACTGGAGAAAATCATCATACGGACCAAAGAACCTTGGGAAGTTTCGAAACCAGTCTTAGCAACGATGGCCAAAGCACCATTGTCTGGAGCAGCAGGAACAATCGAGTTTTCTGGCTTGGTAACTTGCAATGCCAGGGTACCACCATGTAACATGGCGTTCTTGTCGAGACCCTCGGTATCTAAGGTTTCGTGAGCTGGTCTCAACTTAATGGATTCCTTCAACAATGGAGTAGATTCACCAGACAACATGGCTTCGTTGACGATGGCGGAACCGTCAACCAATAACAAGTCACAAGGGATGGCACTGTCGTCTTGGGTTCTGTTGATGGAAACCAAGTCACCAGGCAACAAATCGGCGGTTTGCAATTCGACCCAAGCTTCGTCTCTGTAGACGTAAATCGAGTAAGGTTTGATCCCCATGGATTGGAATTCGGCCATGGTAGTTCTTCTTTGGAAGACAGTACTCATTTCAAAGGATACCAACATGAACAAAGAGAACAACGAGTAGTACCATTGTTCGTCCATACACCAAAGAGCAACACAGAAAACCTGGAAGACAAAGAAAGGAGCAACGGCGTGCTCCTTGAATAATTCCAAAAAGGTAGGGATAGGAATGTCAAACTTGTTCGAGCCGTAGTTTCTGTTGAACTTTTCCAAGTCGCCCGACAACCCGGTCGATTTTTGGAACAACTCCAACTTAGGTTCTTGGTCAAAGAGAAATTCGGGTGGAGAGAACTTTTGGAGTTCCTGGTGGAACAAGTGTCTTCTCTTTTGGTACAAGAAACTGACTTGTTTCTCCCCGTCGTGGAACTGTTCGCGGATGATGGCGCAGATGGCACCGATACCCGAGTTTGGGGCTGGGGTGATTTTGATGTGGGAAGCCTCTTCGATGGTCTTGACAGCAGAGTAGTTGAAACGGGCATCGATGTCGATATTCCAGTGGGGCATCAACCAGAACAACAAGTTGATGGAGACGATGGCCATCAAGTAGACAAAGGTCCATTCGGAACCACCAATGTACGTGTCATAATGGTTGGTGTAGATCTGGAGGAAGATGGGGTAGATGATGGAAAACGGCCAGACGTACGGTCTTAAGAAAAAGGCCTTAGGCACCAACAAATCGGCGCCTGTGATGGCAGGATTGCTGACTATATCAGACATTCTGATAGAGAAGTTGGTGGAGAACTACGGTAATAAATTTTCCATTTTTCAAAGTGGCGACAAAGCGCGCGCGCGGCCACACGCAGCGATAGCAGTAGAAAAACATAGAAGCAGAATAGAAGCTAAGCAGGCGAAAGAGCGAGCGTGGGGGGAGAAAAAACCGCTGGTTCCCAGCTGTGCGATGAATTAAAAGCGAGTTGTAGGGTTACAGTGTGTTACCACCAAGAGGGAGCAGATATAGACAGGGATTGGACAAAGAATGGAACGGGGAAGTAGCGAGAGAAGTGCTGTAGCCGGCAGTAATTATCAGACGAGTTGGATCTGGAGCCGTTCGAGTAAATATAGCCGTGACTTTGACACCCAGTGAAAATGCGTCGCTTAACGGCCAGGCGTGTGATAACGCTAATTTGTCCCAGTGCGGCAGGAGCTTGGAAAGATCAAACCTTATTAATGGTGCGCAGGATCCAGGATCTGTACGACAAAAGTGGTAGGTAGGGGACAGTGTGAAGATGTATCTGTCTGTGGCGATGGGGGGTTTAGTGAGGTGATCCCTAGTCAGAGGTGATTGTCGGTTAGTGAGAGGAGAACTTCGGCTAGTGAAGGGATCTTCGGTTTGGGGCGAGGAGATCGACGGTTTATATGGACAAAATTAGGATTTTATACAGTACCATTCTTCCATTCAAAAAGCTATCAATGCAGAACGGGATGCACCAGCGCTAGAGCGGAATCTAGTTCCGTGATTCGGATATTAAACGGTCCCGCGAATCTACTGATCGGCATTGAGTGACATCTTCGGCATTGGGCCAGGAAATCCATTGGGCGTTTGCTAAACTTGGCATTCTGATCCGGTCCGAATCCTGTACCGTGAAGAGATGCGAAACCACAGTTTCCATACAATTGCAATTATCCCGATCGAGTCTGATGAGACAAAAAGCTTACCAGCTTTAGAGTCCAGGTTGCAAACCCTTGGTTTGGCCAGGACCTCCTAACAAAAGTCCCCAGATTTCTACCGAGGTGTTGTCTGGACCGTTTGGCCTAAAATAATCGTGCCTTTTCTTCGGCTGGATATATCGCGTCAAGGCCGAGAACACTCCCAGTACGTGCCGCCGCTTTCGCAGTCATTTGCCTTTTACATTTTCATTTTCCATTAGTAAGAAACTGTGGCTCACATCTCGAAAGTACAAGAATTGTCTGATTTATGCCATCCCATTCCTCTCTCTCTATATATATATATATAAGTCCCAAGACCCTGGTAATTGATAGTTAGTGTTTCCTCGGTAACAATGTCGTTTCAAGAAATCCCCATCATTGATCTTGCGCTTGCAGAAGACCCTGCCACCAAGCCCCAGTTTCTCCGCGATCTCAGACACGCCATTATCGAGATCGGATTCCTCCTATTGACCAACTATGAAACCATCGGCCCTTCCCAACAAGACTTGGAAAACATCAAGAAGACATCTTTTGACTTCTTTGCATTGCCAGACCAGGCCAAGTTGGATATCGAAATGATCCACAGTAAGCACTTCTTGGGCTACTCCCGCTTGGCCAACGAAATCACCGACTCCCAGACCGACTGGAGAGAACAGATCGATTTGGGAACAGAGTTGCCTGCTCCCGAAGAAGGTGCTCCTGTTTACAGAAATGTCGAGGGCCCAAACTTGTGGCCAGACGAAAAGCTCATCCCTGACTTCAAGCCCGTTGTATTGAACCATATTGCTGCGGTCAAGAGATTGAGTAAACACTTCAAGTCATTGGTTTTGGAAGCCATTGGCGTGGCTCCAGACGCATTGGATGGGTTTTTCAAGCCTAACCAACAAAACAAGATGAAGATCGTATTGTACCCTGACTCCAGTGAGTTGGCCACGAGCAAATCGGTTGCTTTGGACGATTCCCCTTCTACGGGACAAGGTGTGGGCCCTCACCGTGATTCCGACTTATTGACATACATCTACCAAGCCACTGAACATCAAAACTCGCTCCAAGTCCAGAACTTCCAAGGTCAGTGGGTTACGGTGCCATTCATTCCAAACACTTTAGTGGTTAACGTTGGCCAGACGTTGGAAACTATCACTCAGGGTGTCTGTAAGGCTACTATTCATCGTGTTTTGGTGCCAGAGGCCGGAACCGGAGCCAGAATCTCGGTTCCTTTCTTCCAGACCATCGATCTCGACTCATTTAAAACCACTTTAAAGGGTATCCCCGAAGATGTCCTTGCATTGAAGGAAGAGCGTGATAAAAAGATTGACGATTGGGGTGTTGATGTCGGGTTCCAATTTGCACCCGATGTGTCGAAGAGACCCGTGGGTCATGCTGTTTTTAGAAACAGAATCAAATCCCACCAGGATGTGGCTGCCAAGTGGTATCCTGAAATCTTGAAGGAAGTGTTGCTTGAATATAGTTAGGGAGTGTATTACATATATGGACTGGATGTAACGAATTGAATGAACGGAGAGAGGGTTGAAAATAGTTAAATTACTGTGGTATAAACACATTACCACGAAGCATAAATTGCTGCAAAATACATTCATAACTCAAAAACATATTACACTTAATATTCGTATCTAATTACATCTACTTAAATCTTCAACTTCTCCAAAATAGCGATGGTTTGTTGGTAACCTTCGATTTCGGCAGTGAACTTCTCCAATCTCTTGTAGGCAGAGTCCTTGGCAGCAGCATTGGTCTTTTCGGTAAACTTCGAGATCGACTCATTGGTCTTGTCCTGGAATTCCTGTGCTGCAGTCAACTTCTTGTTGACCTTGACAATTTCTGCGTCCAAGTCGATTTGTCCCTTGACTAACACGTGAACGGTACAGTCAGGACCAATGGCTTGCAAGGCACAACCAGAAGGAACGTCTTCGGCCTTGGAAACAACGGAGATCTTTTCAACACCCTTAATCAAAGACACAATGGAGTCTTGTTGGTCAACAGCAATCTTGTGGATGTCTTCCTTGGCAGATTCAACGTAAACTTGACCATTCTTGAGAATGTTGTATTGGGACAACAACGATCTGGCACCCTTGGTGATTTCCAACACCAATTCGTAGGCTTCGTAAGCCTTGACGTCGTCAAACTCAGTAATAAATTCTGGGTACTTGGCAGTGACAATCGAGATGGCTGGTTCACCTTCACGACGTGGCAATCTTTGCCACATTTCTTCGGTCACAAATGGCATGTATGGGTGGATCAATCTCAAGGCAGAGTCGATACAGGTGTACAATGTGTCTTGGGCAGACTTCTTTTGTTCTGGAGTACCGTCTTGGATCAAAGCCTTGGAGTTTTCAATGTAGACATCACATAATTCGTACCAGAAGTTGTAAATGTGATTGGTAGATTCACCGAATTCACGAGCATCCAAACCGGCACTAGCGTTCTTGGTGGCGTGGGTCAACTTGTGCAAGATCCACTTTTCAACCAAGGATTCGTTGCCAGACTTGGCAGAAGTCTTTGGTGGTTGGTAGTCTTCACCCAATCTACCCAAGACAAACTTGGTGGCCTGGTAGATCTTGTTACAGAACTTACGGTAACCTTCGATTCTCATGATGTCCAAGTTGATGTCTCTACCACCGGTACTGTAGGCACAGAGAGCAAATCTCAAAGCATCGGTACCACATTCTGGAATACCGTTTGGATAAGAAAGCTTTTGACCTTCGGTGGCCTTGACCAATTCCCTAGGATCCAAGTTACCAAGCTTCAACTTGTCGTGCAAGCCTTGCAATGGAATACCAGCAATGACATCCAAAGGATCGACAACGTTACCTAAGGACTTGGACATCTTACGACCTTGAGCGTCACGAACTAACGAATGGCAGAAGACTTCCTTGAAAGGAACCTTACCGGTCAACTTCAAACTCATCAAAACCATACGAGTGACCCAGAAGAACAAAATATCCCAACCAGTTTCCAACAAGGACATTGGTGCAAAGTCTTGCAAGTCCTTGGCACTGGCGTTTGGCCAACCAAGGGTAGAAAGTGGCCACAAACCAGAAGAGAACCAAGTGTCCAAAACGTCTTCGTCTTGTTCCAAGGTAAACTTGGCATCAGGGAACTTCTTCTTGGCCTTTTCCAAGGCTTCTTCTTCAGATCTACCGGCAACCCAGTAGTCGTTGTTCAATCTATCTTGTTCTTGACCTTCAAAAATAACAAAGTAGACAGGACATCTGTGACCCCACCACAATTGACGAGAAATACACCAATCTTGGATGTTCTCTAACCACTGGAAGTATTCAGATTCAGAGGTCTTTGGGGTAACGACAAGGTCACCATTCTTGACAGCAGCAATGGCATCCTTGGCCATTTCTTGTTGGTTAACCCACCATTGAGGCTTCAACAATGGTTCAATGATATCACCAGATCTGCTACAGACAGGAATAGCCATTTCGTTGTCCTTTTGTTCGACAAACAATCCCTTGGCCTTCAATTCTTCAATGACCTTGGCTCTGGCATCAAATCTCTTCAAACCCTGGTATTCAGGACCAGCATTTTCGTTCAACAAACCATCGTCAGTGTAAATGTTGATGAATTCCAAGTTGTTTCTCTTACCGGTATTGTAATCATTAGCGTCATGGGCTGGGGTGATCTTGACGGCACCAGTACCGAATTCCATATCAACAGCTTCGGCATCGGTAACAATTGGAATCTTGCGGTCCAAGAATGGATGCAAGACAAACTTACCGTGTAAGTGAGTGTATCTTGGATCCTTAGGGTGGACAGCAACACCGGTGTCACCGAAGATGGTTTCTGGTCTGGTCGTGGCAACAGTCAACTTTTCATCGGAACCTTCAACAGGATACGAGAAAGAAGTCAAAACACCAAATTCGATCTTGTTGTCGTAACCTGGAACATTCAACAATGTTCTGCCGGCAATGTTCTTGTTGTCGACTTCAATGGTGGAGATAGCGGTGTTTAACTTCACGGACCAGTTGACCAATCTGGAAGCTCTGTAGATGGTACCGTCTTCGTGCATTCTGACGAAAGCTTCAACAACCGAATCGGAGTATTCTGGACTCAAAGTAAAGGCTTCTCTAGACCAATCGTAAGAAGCACCCAACTTCTTCGTTTGGTTCTTAATTCTGGCATGGTATTCTTCCTTCCATTCCCAGACCTTTTCAATAAACTTTTCACGGCCATAATCGTGTCTGGTTTTCTTTTCGTTGGCCCAGAGTTGCTTTTCAACGATGGATTGGGTAGCAATACCGGCGTGGTCGAAACCTGGCAAGAAAAGGGTGGTCTTACCCTTCATTCTGTTGTATCTAATCAAAGCATCTTGAATAGAAATAGTCAAAGCATGTCCAATGTGCAAGGCACCAGTGACGTTTGGTGGAGGTGCGGGTATGGAGAAAACACCCTCTGGCTTGACCTTACCATCCTTGGTGTATTCTGGTTGGAACAAGCCTTGTTTGTCCCACCAATTGTACCAAGAACTTTCAACGTTCAGTGGGTTGTAGGCTTTGAAGGCGGCATCTTCGAGAGAAGCCAACACCTTCTTCTCACCTTGAACAGTTGGGTCAATGTATTCAGGCACAGGTTCGGCGACCTTCTTTTCCTTCTTAGGCTTCTTTGAAGCTTCAGCGGGCTTGGATTCGGTCTGTTTGGCCTTCTTGGCATTGAACTTGGCCAACTTTTCGGCCTTTTTACGTTCCTTTTCCAATTCTTTGGCGGTCTTTTGCTTTGGGGGAGCTTCACCGGCTGGAGCAGCGGCAGCAGGCGGTTGTGTTTCGGCTGGCTGACTCATGCTTCTTATGTCAATTCTCGTAACTGGTCGGTACTGAAAAACTCTGCTTCTGGCTATATTACGAAGGAGCGATCGACTAAATGGCATAAACCGTTTGGATAGGTGTCTGCGGGCTGGAAAATTTTTATGAGGTTTTCAAAAAAAAAGTACTTTTGTGTCACTTTTTATACAACTTTGGATTTTGCACCCGTTTCCTTATGAGTCAGATGTTGATGGTCTGCGTTGTTTCTTAGGAGAACTTGAGAGATCCGCGTCATTTTTACGCTTGAGACCAGTGAACCACTTCGTCTGTGACTCTTTCTGTTGTGGCTGCGGTGGTTGTTGTGGCGCAAATATGATACTGTCGAATTCGTTGTCGTTGGAATTATTGGTTTGTTGAAGACGCGATCTCATGGCCTTGGACATCCGGGCCAGGGTGTTTGTATTGACTCTGATTTCACCCATACGTCCCGTGCCATTGGATCGGCTCATGCCTAGCCCGATTTCTTCGCCAAATGCGTCCGTCACGGCGTCTTCCTGCTTGCCAAACTCCATCTTGTTCTGAGCCTTTCTCAATTCAGACATCTGGAACCGTTCCTTCATTTTCCTGAATCTCTTGCCCCCTCTCTTCTTGGACTTTTGTTCCATGGGCAACGGCAAGGCCTTATCTCCCTGTAGTTCGGGAGGTGTAAGTAACTTGTCGATCTTCAGTTTGATTTCGTCGAGATATTTGTGGCCCAACTCTCCATTGGGGTTGGACTTGGCCAAGTCAATCCGTGCAGCAAGGATAACTTTTCCGCTTATAATCCGCATGGTGGCTCTTATTACATCGTCAGGAAGAAACTTGACGAGTTCGCTGTGATACAAGTAGCCTGTTTGACGAATTCTATTGGACTTTGTCTTGGTCTGAGACGAGAGATCTCGAACACCAAGCGACGCCAAATTGCACGCTGGAGTCAATGCAAGTTGCCGTAACGACCCTGTGGCTATTATCAACTGCGACGTAGTAATGGAGCCAATGATAGCACTGACGTTGGGGGCAAACTTGGCAAGTTTCTTGTTGATGAACTGCGAAAGCTCGCCGAGAATGAGGTCGAGTTCCAATATGATGCCGCAACACTTCGCCACAGCAGCAAAGTCATCTTGGCTAAGGGTAAACAGGGACTTGGCCTGGTGTAATGCTGCCATGATAATCACCAACACCTTCTCGTTGGAGACAATTTTTCTCAATTCAGATTCGTACTGTTTGATGTTGGCTAGATCCTGGCGGATCATAAGTATGGTCTGGGCATAGTGAACTGGGTTAAGCACTAAGGTCTCCAATTCGGGGAACACCACCTTGTACTGCAGCTGGAGATGCCCATGAAACAACGCTATCTCGCCGTTGATAACTGTCGATACTTCGTTGATGGCAAGTATAAATTTGTACTCTTCCGACTGGGTGTCATCATTGACAAACTCCAATAACTCCAAGTAGTCTGTCTCGTGCTCGCTGGTATACTGAAGAATCCGGGCTTTGAGCTCGGGTATCAACGATAAGATCTGCGACGACTGCTCGAGATTATCACCATCGATAGTCCTGGGCGTGGCTAGATTGGCAATAATCTCATCAAAGGATTGTTGTGTGTGTTGTTGTTGTTCTTGTTCGACTTCTTCCTGTTCAAACTCGTCTTCCAGTTCGAAATCCGCCAACAATTCCTTCTCGTAGTCCATGGTTGATTGTGATGGATTTATTCTGGTGCACGAAAAACTCGATGAGATTTAAATATACATCAAATATTCACAAGAACCTACAACACAAAATGCACGTACAGACCTCCATACTAAGCGGTTCTGATGGATCCGTACAGCTCAAAGTTGGTAACACCAAAGTGGTGACATCTGTCTGTGGTCCCATCGAGCCCAAGGCAAGACAGGAGCTTCCTAATGTCGCCTGTCTCGAAATTGTTATTCGTCCATCAGTGGGCTTGGCCACCACGAGAGAAAAGCTCTTGGAAGACAAGTTGCGCTCGTTGTTACAGGGTGTCATTGTTACCTACAAGTATCCGCGCCAGCTCATTCAGATAGTCGTTCAGTTCCTCACCACCGACGGCACCAGCTCCTCCAACGACTATACCAATAACGAATTGGATGCTGCGATAAATAGTTGCTACTTTGCTTTGATAGACGCCAACATCGCCCTCTACACTTCGTTTGTGTCGTTGCCTATAAGTATCAACGACAACACTACCGTTTTCCACCCATCCTTGGCCCAGCTCCAGCAGAGTCTGTCTCACCATGTTATTTGCTTCAACATTGAAGACAAAAAGGCGCTGAAATTACTCCTCCTCGAAAGCCAGGGCGAGTTCGACGAACAACAACTCTTTGCATTGATATCACAGGCTGCCACGGAATGTGAACTCATCCATGAAAAGTACCAGAGAAAGTATATCGCCGAAAAGGTAGATGACGACTTTATCTGGAAGCAATAGAGACCCCCAGTTAGAAAGAAACCACCATCGATTCACAATAAAAATAATAGTGTCATGTAATAATATTTATACTCAATATAACGTAGCCAACGGATCCAATCTATTCGACTTGCTTGCACCACCGGCATTCAACAAGTTGATTTCACCGTTTCCGAATTTATTGTTGGGGTTCATCTTGTGTTTGAATGTAAACCCAATGAAATTCTGGTTAATAACCTTCCTACCCTTGCCGTTCTCCAATAACAGCTCGTTCTGTTCCTGTCTTGCAAACACGTCCTTGTATTTCTGCATCATTTCTTCATCATCAAAATCGTCAAAGTATCCAGCATCTTCTTCGTTGTCCAACTGAGGAGTGAATGGCGGAGTCTTTTCTCTCAAATTAACCCAATCATTCACGTCAGCAAAGTATTTCATCTGCTGTATCTGCTTAAAGTTCCGTAATCTAACAGATGGCGATGCAATCAACTTGATGATCAAGTTCCACGTTCTGTCACTGAACACAAACCGACCATCCTTGGTCTGGGGTCTTCTCAAAGCCGTCTTCCAATGCTTCAAGTTGTAATACGTTTCGTCCTGCAGCAGTCCAGAAAATGGCGGGTACCCGCACAAGGCTTCAAATAACATACATCCCAACGACCAATAGTCGATGGTGTAGTCGTAATTCTTTCCCTCCAAAACTTCCAATGCCATGTAGTCAGGCGACCCCACAATGGAGTTGGCCAAGTTGTGATGTCCCTGAGACTGCTTGAAGATCTTTTGTCTTTCAAATATGAGTCTTGAGGGAAGCTTGTAGTTATCATGGTCACCGATATCTTCCAAGTTCTGGAGCTTTATTCTCATCAGCTCAATTCTATCGGTGGAGACGGTACCGGCAGCCAAACCAAAGTCTGTCAACTTGATGTGGCCCTTTGAATCGATCAAGAAGTTCTCGGGCTTCAAGTCACGATGCGTGAACCCAAGCTCGTGCAAGGAGTTAACTGCAGCAAACATTTCACTGATGTAGAATCTTGCGTGTGGTGGGATTAAATATCCCGTGTTGTTCAAGAGGGTACGGAAATCGCCACCTGGGACAAACTCCATGGCCAAAAACACCTTTTCTGGATCTTGGAACGCATATAACAACTTGACAAGCCATTCACTCCTGGTGTTGGTCAAGATGTCTCTCTCTGTCAAGACATGTCTTGTTTCGTCGAGTTTAACCAATAGCTTCTTATTCAAGACCTTGAGGGCACAGATTTCACGGGTGTCTTTCTTTCTCGCCAAAAACACCTGGCCGTAACCCCCCTGTCCAACCTGGGTGATCATTTCAAAGTCTTTATGCTTTGGTTTCAACCTTCTCTTTCTCAAAAGAGCGCGTTCTCTTCCGATATAGTTCTTCCATTCCACCTGCTGTCTCTGTGGATTGGAAGTAAAGCTGGGATCATTGGTCAATTTGGATTCGACGAGCTGGGTTCTTTCTCTTCTACTGATGACGTAGTCGAACATGTCGCAGTAGTAGTCCAAGAAGTATAGTTGGGCGACCGACGCCAACCGCTTAGTTTTCTGCGAATTTGCCTTCTTATAGAACTCTTCGTCGGTCAACTTGTTTCTCTGTGAATATGGCGGTTGGAGCTGGGTGATGTTTTGGGTTATGGCGGCCTGGTTGGCGGCATCGTTGTTATATGGGAAACGACCTTGGTTGGCGTATGGTTGGGGAGAGTTGTGGAGGATTGATTTGGTGGGTGAGGAGAAAGGGGTGATGTTTTCCTTGTTTAGCTGGTGTTGTGGAGTTCGTGGTGGTTGCTGCAGTCTGTAGGAAGTATCGACGTCCATGGCCGACGTGATGGAGACATTTTCCATGGTTTGGGAAATGTCGGCTATCTCGGAATCGTGGTACATCAGCAGGTTGTGTTTGGGTGACCTATTGAAGATATTTGCCATCGTCATAGCTAGGGGTTGTTGGTAGTGTTCTATTGAGGAATCAATGTTTTTAGAATCAGAGATGATGGTTGATGTTGGAAGAATGTTTATTTGTGAAACCTTCTTTCCCTAATTGGGAAAAGTAAATAGATTAGTCAGAATGCACTTGTGCTGACGTAATGGAACACGACACATTTTTGGAACCCCGGCCACGACCGCTTCCAACGGCCACGACGCCTGCGCCTGCCTGGGCGCGCACCCTGCCGCCACCACCGCGTACTGTGCACCACCACACGCACCAACCCACACACCACCGCAACTGTAATAACACAATAATGACTGCTTACATAAGATTCGCAACTGGTATTTGGCATTTTTTTTTATTTGGTTATTACCAGCCCCACTAGCAGCCAAGGAAAGCCCCCCGCGGTGGTGGGAAAAACGCTTGAGCCCCGTTTCTGGGCCAATTAACAACCTACACGCGGAACTAAACACGGAGTCGGACCACTTGTTGGTGGCTGTTGGTGTTGGGGACCAATGGCATTCCCCGGCCCACACCCCCTAGATTTTCGTTTAGTACAACATCTGGAGACTCACGGGCTTGTTGCAACGGAGTAATTTTTTTCTCGTCTCACCTAGATTTTCCCCAACATGTTTGTAGGTGCCACCACCGCACCACCCTTGCATCCACTAAAAAAGGTCATAATGGCACCGGAATATGGTGGCATGGTTGCGGACGCGTGTCTCCTCAACAACCCGCTCTGCGCCAACGGGGCCAATAAGTCGGCCGGAATTAAGTTTTGTGGGGAAACAGGTGGTTCGGACTTTCCCCCACTCACACCCTAACACCGATTTTTTTTTCGGCCAGAAAATTTTACCCACTCTGGCATCATCTAGCCGCAGTATAAATATCAACCGATGTCCGTTCCAAGATAGTAACGGCCGCTATAGATCCTACAAAAGATGGCTGAATTAGCAAACAACAACCAAATTGAAGCCGTTGATGACGGACTTCACCCCATCAGCAAGGTCGAAACCGACGGTGACTACATCACCTTCGGCAACCATAAATACTTGAGATCGGAATTAGTCGAAGCCTTCGGCGGTACTTTAAATCCAGGTTTATCTCCACCACCTAAGCACAACTTTGCCAACCCTGCTCCTCTCGGGTTGTCTGCATTTGCTTTGACCACCTTTGTGTTGTCCCTCATCAACTGTGAAGCCAGAGGTGTCACCATTCCAAACATTGTCGTTGGTCTCGCCTTCTTTTACGGTGGTGCTGCCCAAATCTTTGCCGGTATGTTTGAGATTGCTGTCGGTAACACTTTTGGTGGTGCTGCATTGAGTAGTTACGGTGGTTTCTGGTGTTCGTGGGCTGCTATCCAGGTTGATTCCTTTGGTATCGTTGCAGCTTACGGTGAAGAAAAGAAAGAATTGGCAAATGCCATCGGTATATTCCTTATTGGCTGGTTCATCTTTACCTTTTTCTTGATGCTTATGACAGTGAAGTCTACTGTGGCCTTCTTCTTGATCTTCTTCTTCCTTTCCATCACGTTCTTGCTACTTGCTATTTCTGAATTCAAGGGTTCTGTTCCTGTTAAGAAGGCTGGTGGTGTTTTCGGTATCATCACGGCATTTGCTGCTTGGTATAATGCCTACGCTGGTATCGCTAACCCACAGAACTCGTACATACCAGTCAAGGCAGTGCCATTGCCAGACTTGGAATCCAAGTACAAATCCAGCTGATTGAGTTTTTCCCCCCACAAAGCTCATTCGCCTAATATTTAATGCCCCCCCTCTTATTGTTATATTTATTAATAAACCGTCAAGTGTAACTTTGGTGTAGAATTATGTAATTTCAGGGTAATTTATAGAACAGGGGCGATAAAGTATGAGGCATAACATTTTGGTTTGAGGGAATACCATCGATTTAGTAACCATATAACTACAATGAGGGATTAAAATAAATAATGAGGATATATTACTATCTAATTCAGGAGCCTGCTCCTAGTCAAACAACTGCGATACCTTCGATGTAACATCGGCGTCTGTTTGGTCAATGTTGACGATCTGCTTAATGAATCTAGACAAATCCTGCGATAACTTAACTACCGGTAACCCCAAATCGTCGGCACAGATTAACAACAAGTCTGGCTTCAAATTCTGCAACATGGCAAAATATCCCTGAATGTTGGAACACTTGAGAAGCTTGTAGTTGCTGTCTCTGCGGGTCAATAAGTCGCAGTTCAAGTCATGGTTAAGGTCCTCTTCCGATATATTAGGTGGAAGAATAAAGACAATGTTCTCAGAGTTGATCAATATCTCATCAAGTGGAAGCTTGGAGTTGAGAACCGACGACGATAACGTCAATGCAATGCTTTTGTTGGAATATCGTTTTGATATGGTGTACTTTTTGTCTTTGGATTCGGGTGGAATTTGTTGTTCCAGGTTATTGAAGTATGTGTCGTATACTTTGTATGATAATGCGACTGATGCTGCCACCAAGGTCACAAGCCATACATTGTTTCTTCTTCTAGACATAACGGTTCTTCAATCAAAAAAAAAACCCTTGGGTGGTGTTTTATGTTTTTGTTCCAACAGGTTTTAGCAATACCTAAGTACATTCTCGAAAATGTTGACCATATTTCAACACGTGATTTGCTACTATTCTATTACCCCATTTCCGAGGACCCGAATTTGGACCCCGGTCCCAACATTTTGGTTTTAGGCCGAGATGTGGAGATGTCACGGACACGACCTGTCGGTTGAATGGGAGACTAACCACCAGAGGAGGGGACATTGTCTGCAGTCCCCAAGACGTTATCTATTATTCATCCCAAACAAGAAGCAGTAATCAAGTATATTAAAAGCGGATATGCCATCATAATGGGGAAATTAGTGAATGAGAGATACCATAAATCGGATTCGACGGTGAGCGGCCAATCAATTAGAGGGGAACATGATGGCGGAAACCGATGTGCGCATTCAAAAAAGGCAAAAAAATTGAAGTTTTCCGCAGAGATTTTCCCTTTATGGCATTTTTTTGCGCTGACAATCGCATTTGCCAACGCTGGTTGCACCCGCTCCACCCACATCGTGGCCAGAGAAGCGCGACGAAAGCAAGAGAACTGGCAATAAACCATGGTTAACATGGCAATATAAGATTTTGTCGACAGTTGTGGAGCCAGCTTTTGACCACTTGAGGGACGCTAGCGACAACGAACTGTGGAAACTCGTTCGATGCCATCGTTATCTGGGATCAAACCCCAACTTGCGCGCGCTCTTGTCGCGATCGCCTCCAGTATCCGCATGCGGAAACTGATACCGCCAATTGCCTAATCTAGCATGCCTAACAGCAGGCCCATTACCCGCTGAATTACACTATATAAAGATGGCCATCGGTCACCTTTGATTACTGATTATACTAGTTTTATCATAACAACAATGGCTCCATTTGTCCACCCATTTGACTCTGCCAGAGACTACGAAATCAGACAAGCATCCAAGTTGGTTAAGGATGCTTACCCAGCTTCTGCCAATGTCCACTTTGTCCAAATCGACAAGCTTGACCCTCCAAAGAAGGACATGATCAAGTACTTGGAAGCTGAAAAGCACGGTGCTCCATTGCCATCCATTCCAAGAGTTTTCTACGCTTACTACTGGACAAACACCTTGGAATTCAACAAGGCTTTGGTTAACGTCACTGTTGGTCACGTCATCACCAAGGTCAAGTTGCCAAAGGGTGTGTGTGGTCCTCTCTTGCCAGATGACATGATGGAATGGGAAGATATGTGTCTCGAGCATCCACGTGTTAAGGCCGAAATTGAAAAGTTGAAGTTGCCAAAGGGCTACCAAGTCAGAAATGACCCATGGATCTATGCCACCGATGACCCCAACGAAAAGAGACCTTTGGTCCAATTTTTCATGTACATTCTTGCTGGTAACGGTCACACTGAATCTAACCACTACTCTTTGCCATTGAAGTTCTCTCCAGTGTTTGAATGTTTCACTAAGAAGTTCATCAGAATCGACTTCTTGCCAGGTGGATTTGACGAAACCATTACTCCAACTACTCCATGGCAAGAAGTTCCAGCTGTTGAATACCACCCAGACTTGAACGGAGAAACCATTCCAAGAGATGTCAAGCCATTATTGGTTTCTCAACCAGATGGTCCATCTTACTCCGTTGAAGGCTCCAAGATCAAGTGGCAAGGCTGGGAATTCAGAGTTGCTGCTACCGCCAGAGAAGGTGTTGCCATTTACGATGTGAACTTCAAGGGCAGACAAATCTTCTACCGTCTTTCTTTGTCTGAAATGACCGTTCCATATGGTGACCCAAGAGCTCCATACCACAGAAAGCAAGCCTTCGACTTGGGTGACTGTGGTTTCGGTGTCAACGGTAACCGTTTGAACTTGGGTTGTGACTGTTTGGGTGTTATTCACTACATGGATGGTCAAGGTATCCACGCCAACGGTGAACCTTTTGTTATTCCAAACACCATCTGTTTGCACGAACAAGACAATGGTCTCTTGTACAAGCACGTCAACTACAGAACCAACAATGCCGTTGTCGCCAGAAAGAGAGAATTCGTTGTTCAAACTATTGCAACTGTTGCCAACTACGAATACATCATCAACTTCAAGTTCGTCACTGACGGTTCCATTGACATTGAAACCAGAGCCACTGGTATCTTGTCCACCATGCCAATTGATGAAAACGTCAAGGTTCCATGGGGTACTATTGTTGGTCCAAATGTTATGGCTGCTTACCATCAACACATTTTGTCATTCAGAATCGACCCAGCTGTCGATGGCCACAAGAACACCGTTGTATTCGACGACACCCTCAAGTTGCCAAGAGACAAATTGAACCCATTCGGTGTCGGTTTCGTTTCTGACAGAAAGTATGTTGAAAAGGCTGGTCACATTGACCAATCTCCTTTCACCAACAGAACTTACAAGATCATCAACGAAAACGTTGTCAACCCTATCTCCAAGGGTCCAGTTGGTTACAAGGTTGAATTGCCAGCCAGACAAATGATCTTGGCCGACGCTGATTCTTTCAATGTTAAGAGAGCCAAGTTCGCTACCGAACAAATCTGGGTCACCAAGTACAGAGACCACGAATTGTTTGCTGCTGGTGAATTCACCAACCAATCTCACGTTGATGAAGGTATCACTGCCTGGGCTAACGGTACTGACGATGTCAGAAACGAAGACATTGTCGTCTGGGCCACTCTTGGTTTCACCCACATTCCAAGAGTTGAAGACTTCCCAGTCATGCCTGTTGAAACCCACAACATCCACTTGGCTCCTGTCAACTTCTTCGACAGAAACCCTGCCTTGGACCTTCCTCAAGCCAACAACGGCTTCAACAAGTCCACCTTATTCAAGGCTGGTGCTCAAGAAGACGCTTCTTGTTGCAAGACCAAGATATAATTGAACAGACATGGGTGACGGGTACATTTATGAATAGTATATAGTTTGACATATCGAGATTAATATAAAATAGATTTAAAAGAATTCAAATTGATCATTGTAAGTGTTATCGGTTCTTCTATTTGCAGGTTAATTTCGTAAAATTTATTATATGTATATGTGTGTGTGCGTTATTATACAAAATCTAGCAATCATCCACATTTTCCAAACAGTAGTTCATTTCATCTTCGTCCAAAGACTTGACATACAAGCACTTCGACAATAACTCGGGGTTAACCTTGATTTCGTAGTATGAAGACCATTCAATACATTGAGATAACGACTTGACAATGTGTACCGAAGTTCTGAATTTTGAAAAGTTGATGACCTTTTCTTCCTCATTTTGGGTATTGATGGTCGATGTAGTCAAATCAGTCTCATTCTCGTTTCCTGGAGCCGACCGTGATGATGGAACCTTGGTTAAACCTTTCTTGATAAAGGTTGGACGCTCGGCGTTAAAGATCAAATCTGACAAATACAACCCCACAAATGGAATGCATCCCTTCGACGGCTTCATTTGGTTAATACAAAGACGAATGTTTAAGAAGTTCTTCAATGGAGAAGACAACTCCTCTAAGTTCTTCAACATCAAGATATCACCTGGTGGCAAGTTCTTCCAAGTTTCCCTCAACTTCTGGACTTTCTCTGATGTCAATGCCAAAATGACCTGCATCAATGTTGAGTAATTTTGCAAGCTGTAACAGTTTTGAGCAACGTGGATGAATCTCGAGATAATACAGATTCTCTCGTGCTGACTCTTGGTCAAAAGAATTTCGGATATTATCCAGTTAACCATCAAGTTAAACCTAGAAATCACCAAGTTGACCCCTTTGTTCATGTTGTAGTAATCATCATTGACAATTATTTCCAACCAACTGTTAACAGGAGTCAATTCTTTATTCCACTTCAACTCGATCAACTCCTTCCAGTCCACTTCTTGCAACATATCCTTTTCTATGACAGTAAAATGGTCGGCAAGCGATTTGGAATCAAAACTCAATACAAATGAGATATGGGAATTTTCTGTCATGACCTGTGCTACCGAGAGCAAATGGCTAGAAGGAGTGTAGTTGTCTAATATTATTTTTGGTGATCTGATATCAGGACTGACATTCTTGCTATTGATATTAGACTGGAGGAAAAGTGAGTCATTGTTGGGAGTTGATGTCATTGCATTCGGCATTGCTGTTCTCATGTGCTTTCTTACCGGGGTCAATGGTGATTCTTCACTAACATCCATCGAATAATCAACGACATCTTCGGTGTGTGCATTGTTGATTTCATTCAAAATGTCTTGCGTGTCCTCCATCTCGATTTCAGGAACCTCCGCTTGTTCTTTGTCTGCCGCTGCTCTAAGCATGTTGTCGGATTGCTTTCCTTCCAACTTGAACAAAGCAAATTCGATAGGATCTGTCAACTGAAATGATTCATCTGGAATAGCTGCCAACTCCTTCAACACAAAGCTGCTAATTCCTGGAATTGCAACGGAATTGGCAGATGAACTGTTGCTGTAGAAAGTTTCTTTCTTGATGGAATTCTTGCGACTCTTAATTGCAAATGAAAAGATAGAACTATCAGCAACATCTGACAGCTTCGAGGCACGATAGAAAGTAGCGTGTTTTTTCTCGAGGATATCGCTATTGAAATTACTGAACGGCAATTCTGTTAAGACACACAACGTACTGAATCTCACACTTCTCCTGACTGAAGAACTTCTCGAAATGTAGGATCCAGCCGAATTCGAATGTATCCGAACTGGTAAATCCAAGGACTCGCTATCATTGGAAGACTCTTTACTATTTCCTGCAAAAGTTCTTAAGTTATTGTAGCCATTCTTTTTCCTTAATCCGTTCTCATTTTCGTCAATTCTAGATGAACCTCCGGATCCATTCGAGATGGAGAAGGCAGAGTCGTAACTCATATATGATTTAGCAGAATCTCTTCTCAAAAGCGAACTTCCCGAATTCTTTGAGATCACAGAAACTCGCTTGAGCACATTGTCACTAAAACTAATACGTTTGAGTTGCCCTTGATTGTTATTTTTAATCAGCTGTGGACTCAACGCAATGCCTAATTCGGCAATCTCAGCATCATATTGAGTTAAATTGCTTGGTGTAGAAATAGAAGTTTCGACCGAATTGGAAGATCTGTTAAGAGCAGTGTATTCAGGTTCCGGCTGTAATTCGGAACTGACGTCAAAGTACTGGGTGCTGGCTTTAAGAATTCTCTTATTATCAGTGATTGGGTCTTCAATATCGCTCTCGACATTAGGTTCTGGCACTTCTGAATTCTCAAGGTCGGCTTCATCGTTCCAGTTGATGCTGGTAGGTCTCTGGAATGAGGATTCGTGAGAATTTATCAATCGTTCCGGAATAATAATGTCCTGGTCACTTTTGTCTTCTTCGCCAGCTTCTTCATCAGCTGGTTCGACATCGTCTTGTGCGGCTACTTCATCTTCGTTGATTAAATGGTCAATCTTCTTGATATTCAACTCGGAGAGATCGTTTATATCCATTTCATCCTCATCCTCTTCATCATTCAAGATATTATCAATCTCAACTTCAGTAGAATCAGCAGTTGGGTAACTCGTTATTCTTTGTTTTTTGGCTGGAGACCCCATGATGTCAACATTATGCAACTTAAAGTGATCCTTTTCGCTGGTTCTTCTTGAACGAGGCTTTGATGGAGTTGATTGGTTCTCATTGGGACTATTAAATATGAATTGGTTATCGTCTTCTATGATTGTTTCTGGTGACCCATCGCTACGAATGTAATAGCGAATTAAGTATTCAAGCTCATCGACAATTCTTGCACTCAAGACATCCACTCTTTGCCCAATCGTTGGTTGCATATCACTCATGGTATTCAATGCATGGGTAATCGAAGAGTTAATTTCCTCGTGATCTCCTATAGGAGTCAAAGTGACGTCGTCGTTTCCTTGATGTTTGTGTGAAACTGGAGTCGCAGCATGAATGATCGACTTCTTCCAACCATCCACAAATTTCTTAAGAGACCTTTTCCTTCCAACGGCACCACCATCATCAAATTGCAAGGCTGGTGGTTGGTACCTACGAGTAGGGGAACCGTCAATACTGGCATTATCTTCTTCTCTCTTAACTAGTATGTCCATCTTTTTCACTGGGGTCGGAGGCACAATTGATAAAACTTTTGAAGTTGGCAATTTTATATTACCGTTGGTGGAAAACCCGCTGCCATCAATTCTATTTGCATTAGTCGTCACTGAAGTTGGAGAATGGTCGCTATCATTTTTGATAATTTCATCATCCGTTATGTTTTCATTAGAATTCACCGGCTTCCTCAACCCCAAGGACGTGTCTTTAAGGTTCATATGGTTATGTCTATAAGTTTGGGTGACTGGTTTCTTCTGTTTGCGTGCGGATTTAACTTTGGGAATGGCAAAGTTACTGGCAGATGTCAGGAATTGGTAAGTATTAAAGATCGGGGATTTTGCTTGTTGCTTCTGTAATTCTTGCAATTGCAAGTTCAATGATTGTCTGGAGGACAGGTGTTGTAAAAGTAACTTATTAATGGAATATTGTGGGTTTTCGTCTTCTGTGTTGACACCATCGAATATAATACATTTATGGAGAGCACGTTTATCGTACAATGAGAGCATGGCAGATCGCCTATAAGAAGGATTGGTGTGGATAGACATTTCGGTGTTCGATTTCGACAATTTCCTGAAGTTGGCGATTTCGGAGGTTAAAGGAAGCATGTAAGTCAAAACTTCACCTGAACCTATTATCGTGTCGATGTCGATGTTCACTTTCCAAATTTCCGTGATAAGTTTCAACCAGTGGATCTTCAAGTCGCTCAAAATCTTTTTCTCGAATATCATGTGGGAGGCTTCGTTGTCATGGGGAGAGGTTTGGGTGTTAATCAAGTTTGACAGGATGGTTAATTTGTTGATAGTTGAAATAAAGACATCGCATAACTGGGCATCGGGGTCAAAATCGTCCACAAAGTAGTTGAGTATCCAATGTCTCAAGACCACAAATGTCCTTAACAACACCAACTTTCCGATCTTGGTGTTAGCTTCGATGTGCGAGTTAATGTATTGGAGGGACCAGACAAGTCTAGTCAACAAGAGATTCATTACTTGTTCACTCTTGACAAACACTCTGTAGGTGAGGAAGAAATCGCAGATGAGATTGTAGTCGATGACTTCTGGAGATGTAAGTTGGACAATGAGGGCCTTTAATGTGGCATTATTGATTAACTCAGGATTATGTTCGTCAAACTTCACTACGTCGTCATTTGAGCCAACGGCAGTTTGCAAACCAGGAAAGAAACGGGCGTCATCGAATATGGACTCATTGTGTTTATTGTAATAGAAGTCTGGATGGATTCCGTCTCGGTGGAGAACGTCAACCTCGGCCAATTTGGACGAGGGGTCTGAGTTCAAGCTGATGTCATCGATGTTAGGTCCCGGGAGCTGACCCAGTACCACATCAGACTTTTCTTGCATTGGATATGGGAGTTAAGCAATGCAATGGCTATGGCAAGGATTTATTTATTTGTTTGTTTGGATTGTGATGTTTTGTTTTGCGGGCGTTCGTGTTACTATCAAAATTTATACGAGTGCACTGTTTTTCGGGTTCAGTCACTTAGCGGGGCAACGGGCGTACTAGGGCCTGAGGCAAAGTGAATCTTCGGTGTTTATGTAGTCAAAGTCTCTCGTCTAAGGAAGGGTCTGTGATTGAAGCACAACGTCACCCTGTTTCAAAGGTAGTGCAGGATGGCCGATTGTTTGAAGCCACCAATTTTTGACGGCTGACCAGCCTTTGTTTACGTTTTGTTATGCATTTGCGCGTTTTGTAAACAAAAGAAAAATATCACGTTTCCTAGTTGGCCCAGATACGTTGGTTGTCTATTCTACCAAGAAGAAATATTCGTACATACAGATCTAAATGCGGTAATCCGCTGCAGTTACAAACTGTTAAGTTTAGGCGTTGGTTGGTGGTACCTTACTGCTGCAAATTGTTTTTGATGGCGTTTTTCAATGCACTAAATGGAGACAGTCTAAACTCGGGGTTCTTCAACACGCTGGTGAAGTTCTTGTTTTCTTGTTTCAATATCTGTTTGTGCCCTGTAGCTTTGGCAGCATTAGGCTGGTTCAAGTTCAACTTGGACGGCTTCACGTAGCCCACATCTCTGTTCTTTTGCTTTATAGTGGTGATGTTGGTGGTGGCAGGAACAGTATTGCTTTCTTCGACGTCCTGCAAACTGGACAACAACTCGTCCATCTTGGGTTTGAGCTGGTCTCTCTCTTTCCGCTTTTGTCTTCTTAACGCCGATTTGCTGACACTGTTGGACGTATTAAATGTAACTTTATTGACAACATTTTGAGTAAAATTCACCGATTTGTTGTGTTGTTTCTCCTTCTTCGAGATCTTCAGTAACTTCAAGAAGGGGTTTTCGTGGTGGTCGTCTTCTGTGGTTGTGTCTTGTTTGAACTGTGATATCTTACTGCTCAAGGCAGATTTCTTTGCGTTTTTGTTTCTGAGCGAAGTTTTTTTGCTTACACCAGCCTTCATGTTAGTAAAGATTTCCTCGAGATCGTCTCATATAACGTACCATTCTGAATGATTCAATACTGGGGGTCGATTCTTATCATGTACTGGAAAAATATGATGAGATGAGAGGCTGTAACCTGCAAACTGTTTTTTTTTTTTGCATCTTATTTTGCATCCAAACATCAGGCCCTTAGTCCATGTCATGTAAATCTGCCTATATGGCGGTAATGGCTCCAAAATTAAACAATGAATTAAGTGGGTCTATTTTCTAGTTTGTATAGTCTGATATACAATGTTTGAGTAGGAACAGATTTGATTCAAATTATAAAAATCATTAAATTATAGAAAACGTAGCAACTTTTAAAAAATTAGAGAAAGATTACAGTTAGTCATAATTAGTACAACAATAACTAATAGTGGAACAGTTCTAATGATAGATGGAAATTGGATAGGAAATGCCTATCATATGTAGCATTATTGGTTATTCCTTAAAAATTGCATGGATTTCCTTGTCTATTATATCGTAACCCTACTTTACCAAACTTCAACGTGAGCAGAGAGTCTGCTTATCGACTATCTCCTTTAACTCTGGGGACAGTTCCAAGATAACACAGATCACATACATCTACATCACAATTACATCCAATTGAGACAACTCAAATCTCCAATTTGCTCGATTCAGAAGTTTGTCGCCTCGAATATTGTCTACAACCCGTCCCATCAACCTGTTCATCGTGGGAAGTCGCATGCTCAGCGCAAAAAACTGAAAATCAAAATAAACCTCTCCATCTCCATACACACCAGAAGCCATCACGCACGCCCAGCTAATTAAGAATACACAATGAGTCGGCTAGGCGATGCCTCCAAATCAGCTCAGCTGGACACAAATACTCCGATGACTCCAACTGGTACCAGTACGTCTTGGTCCGGTGCTAATTCCGCTCCTCGAAGCGTATCTCCATCTCGTAGGCCAATGGGGTCCCCGAATGCAGCCTCGCCCAAGAGCACGGTTTACCCAACCAGAGAGTACAAGGACAAGCTGAGTGATATCAGTACTATCAACATCGAGGATGAAATCAAGAGTATACTAGATACAAAGACTTCAGATGCCGACACCCTTAATAACCACCAACCTATAGACGCCTTGGGCACAGAGATGGATCTCGACCACTTGGAAATCGGTCCTCTCGACAAGCATCCGTTGAGCAAGATAGCTAATGACTTTGATGAGAACATTCCTACCAGCAAAACCGTCTCACGCTCACAGTCCCCCCACAACGAGTTCCATATACGGCCTCCTTCGTCAAAACAACAAGAAATACGGCGGAACTCAACCCTAGTTCCGGTAACATCAGAGGTTCACAATGAAGACGAAGAATCGTCCAAGATTTCTGCTTACGCCAGACTTGATTTTGAAAACTTCACCTTCTTTGTCCAAACGTTACAAGTTGTGTTGGGAAGAAAGGCTAACGACGAAGGGATACAGAGCAGCCATCATGCAGTGGATGTACATTTATCTTCCAAGAAGGCTATATCACGAAGACATGCTAAAATTTTCTACAACTTTGGGACTCAACGATTCGAATTGTCAATCTTGGGAAGAAATGGTGCTTTTGTGGACGATATGTTTGTTGAAAAAGGCTTAACAGTACCATTGACGGATGGAACCAAGATCCAGATTGGCGACATTTCCTTCCAGTTTGTCCTACCTTCTATTGACCCTCATGAAGACAACGAAGCAGTTTCTAACTCCAAAAAACAATTTAACCCTGCTGATGCCATCAACTTACGTTCAAACCTTTACTCGAAGAAAAAATCTATTAGAAAGCTTGACAGCAAAGCAGAGAAGCCTAAAATTGAAAGTGAATTAGAAGATTCTACTGGTAGAAGAAATTCGTTATTGAAGATACGAAGATTATCAAACGCTAGAAGAAAATCATTAGCAAGTGCTGCTAATGATGAAATCATTGGCATTCTCAAAGAACTAGGTGTGTCATCTATTGATGCAATTGACGAGGAAGACTCAGAAGTACTAGACTCGCAGATCCAAGCTCTCCTAGACGAACACGACCATAGTGGAAATAACATAGGCTTGGAAGATAACTTGTTGAAGTTGGCTGATTATAACGAGTCAGCTATAGAGGAAGAAGAAGATGAAATCGACCGTTTGGTAAAACAGCATAACTTGGAGCAGGGTGTCAACTTAGATGAGGACGATAATATCCACAATATAGATATGGACTTATCAATTCTTGATCAAGAAATAGCTTCGTTGGCTCCACTTATAGATGCACACAATCAAGATCTTATGAAAGAGAAGGAGGAAAAACGGAAGAGATTGGAACAGGAAAAGAAAAGAAAACAAATGCAAATGCTCAACGCTTTTGCAAAATCCAGATTGTCAGTGTCAGCAGGTTCTGATTCTACGTTGTCTACGGGAAACTCGCTGTCACATAGTGGGGAACTGTTTAACCAGCTCAGGACTACCCCACTCATGGGGAAACCCGCAACTCCCAGAATGGGTAAGTTGGCTTCGATCCAGCCACCAGCCAACAGAATATATAACCGTCCATTGAATGGCCTTACCAAGACTCAATTAGTTGATAATAGACTAACCACGACGACATTGACTGGATTGCCTACCCACTTGGTGGCACAAGGGTCTTCAATTTCGGGATTACCACTTAAATTGGCCCAGGGAGCCCCATATAACACTCTCGCAAAGACAAACATCCCACCAAGGCCACCTCCACCAAAGTTGGAAGTTCCAGTTTTGACTATTTTGGCAGAACCTACCGCTATCAGACCACGTCCACCGCTCAGAGCAATTACAGTTAGTGCTAGAGCAGTTTTATCCACATTTGAAGTGCCGAAGACTATAGATGGTCCAGCAAAATTCCCTAAGATTCCAAGGAGAAGACGCGAACTTGTTAAAAAACCAATGAAGAAGATATATTCTTTAGAGGAGATTCCAGAACCTTATAAAGCCAAGCCTTCGATTTCATTACCTATCATGATTTCCAATATTTTGAAAGCCAAGGCAGGAAGTGACGGGTTGACAATAAATGAAATTAACGAAGAAGTTAAAGAGCAGTATCCTTACTTCAAGTATTGTGCCGATGGATGGCAATTTACCGTTTCCCACTGTGTGAGATTGAACAAGATATTCAAAAGACATGGAAAGAAGGGCAGCGAGGTCACATTTGTCATGGACGAACTATTTATTAATGAAAGAGAAAAGGTGAGACTCAAGCAACAAGAATTGGCAGCTGCCAGAAGTAAGGCAGCAGCTATTAGGGCAGAGGAGTTGAAACAAAAGCAACGGTTGGATGCACAACAGACCATGCCACACAATATTGTGGGCAGGAATTTTGCCTCACCTTATGGGTTGCCAAGCGATGGGTTGCGGTTGCCTCAATCGCCGTATACTCCCCAGCTTTACAAGCTGCAAACAACTGTTGCAACTGGTGCAAATGGACAAAAACCAAAGACAATTGCTGAGTTGGCAAGTGAGATTAAGAGAGATGGGTCTATCAGTACCAAGGCCCCATTGTATTTTAAGCCACAGGCATCTCCCGACAGTGAATCTTCAAGAAACATTGGTGGCACGAATACTATCAAGGCACAGTTGGCTGCTAACAGGTCCACTTCCACAAGCCAGTCGCCAACACCACAAATTACTGGCCCTATGAACCAGGACACAAAGAAATCATTGACATACTTGCAGAAGGAGTTATTCACCTTATACAAAGCACGGAAGTTGACGTACAATACTGCTACTACCACCGAAATTATCACCAAGGCCTTGGCCACGACCATTGCCCAGGTCAATGTCATAGGCGCCAAAGCAGGTTGCGGTGACAACGCATTGAGTTTCTTAGTTGAGAGGGCACCACAGCAAGTCAGCAAGATCTTGGACATTGCCTTAACCAAATCAATCAAAGAGAAACAGGGACTTGGGTCGCTGGGTGCTAGTCGCGCAGGTACCCCGGGGCCTGCCACCCCAGCAGCTACATCACCGGTAAAAACACCCGCTGTGCTAAACCAAACTCCTAGTGGGAACGAGTCTGCAACTGAGGCGACCACTACTCCCCTGAAACCTGTACCAACCGCGTCCTCACCACTGCTAAAGACAGAAACAAAGAGCCCAACAAGCGACGAGACCAAGACTCAAGAAAGAACCGCTGGTATTTCCAGGCCTCCATCATTTGGAGGGTTGGGAAGACCTCCCAGCTACAGATCCGACTCGTTGGGCCGTCCGCCAAATTTCTCGAAACCACAGGGCGTTGCCAAACCTAGTGGGTTGTCGCGGCCACCAACGTTTCTCTCAAACAAGCCGCCACAAAGACCAGGGTTCTCAGAAACTAATAGCAACAACAAGCGGGAATTGGATGAAGTTGACAACGAGGGAACTAAAAAGCCTAAAACGGAAGAACACTAGGACTACTCTTGTATAATGTATAATGAAATGGAAGTATTGGTAAAACATAGTATGGGAAACCAGTATATTTTGCAATCGGGACTATATGCACTCCACACCAAAATGCGGTGGCGATTTGATGTATCAAAATGGTCAACCCGAGAACTGTTTAGCTCTATAATCAATTAATCCCTTAAACAATCCCCCCACGCAATATGAATAGCATTGCACAGAAGTTTACACATAGCAATACTAGCTCGGTGTTGTCGGACATAAATTCCGCTCAGAGTCAGTTTGCTCTGAACCAGCAGTTGGAGTTGGCACCTTCGATCCAATTGCCCCCCATCTCACAACCTACAGACTTCTTGAGAGCACACACAGACGATGCCTCCAACCCTGACTGTAAGATCAAGATTGCACACGGTACCACGACTTTGGCCTTTAGATTTCAAGGAGGTATCATTGTTGCTGTTGATTCGAGAGCCACGCAGGGGAACTGGATTGCCTCGCAAACCGTCAACAAGGTCATCAGAATCAATCCATTCTTGTTAGGTACCATGGCTGGTGGTGCTGCTGACTGTCAATATTGGGAAACCTGGTTGGGTACTCAGTGTAGATTGCACGAATTGAGAGAGAAGGAAAGAATCTCGGTGGCTGCCGCCTCTAAGATCTTAGGTAACTTGGTGTACGAGTACAAGGGAATGGGTTTGTCAATGGGTACCATGGTTTGTGGCTACACCAAAAAGGAAGGCCCTACCATTTACTACGTTGATTCGGATGGTACCAGAATGAAGGGTGAACGTTTCTGTGTTGGTTCGGGTCAGACCTTTGCATACGGTGTGTTAGACTCCGAATACAAGTGGGACTTGACGGTGGAAGAAGCATTGTACTTGGGTAAGAGAAGTATTTTGGCTGCTGCCCACAGAGACGCATATTCTGGTGGTTCTGTCAACTTGTACCATGTTACCGAGCAAGGCTGGATCTACCACGGTAATCACAATGTGGGTGATATCTTCTGGGACATCAAAGAAAAAGAGAAGTCCTTCAACAACGTTGATGGTTAAATTAGATTAATCGTATACAATTCAAATGCTGCAAATAAGAACGAACTTCAAAGTAACCTTTATATATCAAAAAACCTGGGGACAATAAGGCACATAGGGCTACTGCCCTCAAAATGTAAAAACACGTGACAAATACTATATACACACACAGAAAAACATAAAAATTACACAAAGCGAAAAAAATGCGACAGGACCAGTCGCACTTACTGAAAAATTTTATATAGAAGAAGAGTTTGAGAGTTTCTTTCCTGTTCAGTAATAATCAATAGTCATCATGGTATGTAATATTGAGACGATATGACGACAGACATAAGAAGGGAGCATATGAATAAATGTTATTAGTGGAGATTAACCTGTGCTTGAAGTCCTAAGTGAAGTGTGAATAGTGTCACTTCAACAACGAGCATTCTGTGTCTGATGGAGTTATGATGATGGGTGAAACAATATACTAACAAGTAGTCTGCTAAAACTCAAAACCCTATGCGTGAATTGCATATCGAAAAGCTTGTCTTGAACATCTGTGTCGGTGAATCCGGTGACAGATTGACCAGAGCTTCCAAGGTCTTGGAACAATTGTCCGGTCAAACCCCAGTTCAATCCAAGGCTAGATACACCGTCAGAACCTTCGGTATCAGAAGAAACGAAAAGATCGCTGTCCACGTTACCATCAGAGGTCCAAAGGCTGAAGAAATCTTGGAAAGAGGTTTGAAGGTCAAGGAATACCAATTGAGAACCAAGAACTTCTCTGCCACCGGTAACTTCGGTTTCGGTATTGACGAACACATCGACTTGGGTATCAAGTACGACCCAGGTATCGGTATTTACGGTATGGACTTCTACGTTGTCATGGGTAGAGCCGGTGCCAGAATCGCCAGAAGAAAGAGAGCTAGAGGTGTCGTTGGTAACAACCACAAGACTAACAAGGAAGACTCCATCGCTTGGTTCAAGCAAAGATACGATGCTGACGTCTTGAACAAGTAAATTGTGTAATTATATATATATATTACCAATATAATTTCCCGTCTTGAAAGCACAAGTTGATGAGTATTGTAACAGTGAGGAGAAAGAGAAGTGAAGTGTTCTGTAAACTGTAAATGAATCTGATTCTGTCCTAAACTGTAATGATTCTCCAACTCGACCCAACATGCAAAACCTTGTTTTACACTTTTTCAGTGGGCCGGTTACGGAGGAATAATAATCTGAGTGTTATCTCAAGGCGGAAATTTTGCCGCATCGGGCACGCAGTCAGTGTTTTTCAGTGAGGAATTTACGAAAATTGCGGTGCCCAGTGCCGTAAATGGTCCCTTAATGCCCCATCCCAGTAGAAGACCGCCACACCGGCATCGAATGATAACCCCCCAGTATCTTGGATGATAAGAACAGTGGGGAAATGCAACGCCCACCCCCCCCAGTAGCATTAATGTCGCACCGTGATCGAACGGCCCCAGTTGTAAACTTTGTATGTCTTTAAAGATGACTATTATGCACGGCACCAAAACCCATCGGAGACACGGCTCTGTGACGGTGGCCCCTAACTGGTGAGGGTTCCGTGAAACCAATGGGCACCGCACCCTACGCAAAGCCTCGCAGTTTGTTAGTTATGAACGCCGTTTTGAAATTTTGGTAATAGGTCGTGGCCAAGATACCAAATTTTTTGGGTGATGTATATACTTGAGCAACCGCAGCCCTATCCTCAGTCCAACCTAAGCTAGCAGGGTGTTGTGTGTAGACAGAACATCATGGTAACGATCAACTATGAACCACTAGAACATTTGCCTTGTAAGTACCACGAGAACCGCAGCCAGGAACCAGCCAACAGGTGTACTAACCGATTCTAGATCTCGAAGAAAGCATCAGTCCGGAAGAGCGGGTGCAAGTCGAACAACTAATAAGGATAGAGCTCTCCAACCAGATAAACCAGAACCAAATCGATTACAACAACAACCAGCAACAGCAACAGCTCCAAATACAGCAACAAGAACAGCATCAGCAGACACAGCAACTCCTCGTGCCGCAACAACACGCACCGGCTACTGCCCAAAACAACCTCCATCCGTTAGTCGACCAGATCTTGCCTCTTCCAACAAGAATAAGTCCGGCTCCGTTGATCAACCAAGAAATAGAAAGATACGAAGAGGAAGACGACGACGACGATGAATCACGCATTCTCCAAGGCGGCATCGATACTACGCGCTACACAGAGTTCCACGAAAGTGGTGGCGACGATGGAGTCAACTACAACGAATTGTACACTAATTTATCATATTCCACGCTTCAGGAAAGAAACCTTGCATTGCTATTGAACAACTTCCAGGAGCTCACGGCACAACAGAAACAACAGTTGATGGAGCTCGGTGAACTCAAAGACGAGTATGGCCTCAGCTTGAAACGCAAAAACGAGATGGTGGACGAGATCAACGCCATCAGGAAAAAACGTCAGTTGGTGGACTTCAAGCCCGTCAACGATTACTTGGGCGAACGGTGGAACGATGGTATCAAATCGTGCGTTGATATGGGTATTGAAACTTGCCGCAGAGACATGGACCTCAACTAACTCTGACCTTTTTATGATAGTTTATGAATATACGATAGCTTCTCAACATAATCGTGTAGAAGGTGGATTGTACTGGGACTGGAAGTGATTCTAAGAAATGAGACCCGGCTTCTTCTCTGCCGCCTTCTTGCGTACTATCATGTCTGATTTCAAACTGCCGACATTAATAATACGAGGACATCCCTCACGGTCCTTCTCGAGCCGAACACATTCCAAACAGTAGTAGGCAGGTGTACCAAGCTCGTGATTGTCTCCCAAGAAGTGGGTACACACAATACACTTGTTGCTGAGATGGCCAAACGAACAGTCGTTGCATATTCTTACCTTGGTTGTGGGCTTGACAAACGAGTCACACATGGGACACCGCCCGTCACACTGCTGGCACACCAACCCCACTACAGCACCCGGCTGCTTCATACACTGAACAAGGTCGTACTGGTGGCGAGACATCTGCTTGAAGGAAGGTCGATGGTTGTAAATGCGATGGGGATTTTGTTGCAATTCGTTACCGCGATTTTTCCCTCACTAAATCGGTAGCGGCAAAATCCTTGCACCAGCGACTCCATTACTCCACCACTACTTAAACAGCCCCACATCCCATTTTGCTGCCAGCTATTTCACGCCTATCATGGACGATGAATGCACCATATGTTTGGAACCCATCACGGGGTTACAAAAGGTAGGCGGTGTCCCATGCTGTTCCCACAACAAACGGTTCCATGATACTTGTCTCCTCCAGTGGGCTGCAACCTCCAATTCATGTCCAACATGCCGCAAACGCTTCCACCGAATCGATATTTCCAGTATGGCAGCTCCACAAGTGGTGTTGACTTCGGTCAATGTCCAGGATAAGCTCATGCCTAACGACGCCATAAACCATATCCCCCGTGAGTTTGTGATTCCGGCTCTACCTGTCGAGGAACCCCAGGAGGAACGCCTGTCCAACGGAATGTGTTATATCTGCTCCAGTTCCGACTATAATTTGTCCATAAGGAACTTGAACGACTGCACTGTATGTGGGTGCCAATTCCATACTCCCTGTCTAGGAATCCTGACCTCCAATAACGATATATCCACTTGGCGGTGTCCCATGTGTGACACCGAGCACCAGATGGTACAACCACACCCAATACAAAGAAGGAGACCGGCTAGTAAGCGTGTATTACATACACCAAGCGAACCTCGTCTGCCACCACCACAACGACAACGACGGGGACTTATCATTCACAACGATTTTAACGAACTAGATGACGACTTTAACGACGAAGACAACGAGTTCTCGGACCTACAGACGTATCCGGTAATAAATGGCGGAGTACGACTCCGTAAGGAACAACGAGATAAACAGAATCTAAGCGCAGAAGAACTCCAATCGTGGAATCTCTTTGACCAAGCACGCTCAGGAACCGATGAATCTTCTCCCACCACTGTTTCCAACGCCCCTCCCATCAAGAGGCGCCGAAGAAAGAGAATCACTCCAGTACAGGAAACAAGTAAGGGTTCATCGGTACCCACAGTTGGTACAAGCAGAATTTCCAGTCTTATCAGTCAAATGAAAGCCCCTCCGAGTAACGCTTTCCGTCCTCAACGTCATGTTCAACCCATCCATACACCAAATTCAACTGCGGAATCACCCTCACTCTCCCCGGTCAGTAACAGTCCTATGGAAGTCATTTCAATTGACAGTGATAGCGACTACGACACCAGATCAAACCAGAGACTAAAGCCCGAATTGACATTGGATCAAAAGATGGAAATCCAAAAGCATATCCGAAACAAATTACGGCCCTTATACAAACCGGCTGAAATAGCACCAACAACGTTTGTCATAACAAGTGAACAAGACTACATCAACATCAATAAGACAATATCTCGAAAGATTTATGGATTCATTTTGTCCCTGGAGGAACATCATCGAACTCTTGTTGACGGGCTCTTCTGCGGTGAAGATTCGTCCCGCTTAAGGGATATTGTGGACGAACATGTTACACAAGAATTGGAAAATTTCAGATATACTTGATTATATTTTATCTTATCTACGACGTGGACCCTTTGGCTTGCTGAATTTCAAGCCGTTTCTAGCCACAGGGGTTTCAACTGCAGCTTCTGGTTCATCCTGGAGCTTGGACAAATCTAATTCAACCAAATCACCCACTTCCAAAGATTGGTTAATGGATAAATCGTGCTCACTCAAAAGCTTATTGAAATAACTGATTAATCCCAATTTGGAGGTGGCATAGAGCATTCTTTCCTTGACCTTTGATCCAGAAGGACAAGAGTATATGAAAGCAAAATGGTTATCTTTATAGTTGTGGATACTGTATTGGGGTTTGGAAGTTGGGTTTGCAGCCGTGAGTGAAGAGACGAGAGATTCCACTTCAACACCCTCCTCAGAGGTAGTGAGCTTCAAGAGTTCAGCTTCAACATCGATATCGAATGTGAACAACTTTCTATTGGTGGCACTAGTGTGTAAACTGTTAACTTCTGCCTCAAGTTTGTCATCAAACTTGTAAAAGAGCTTCGATTGTTTATCGTGCATGGTGGGCAATTCCTTCTTGTAACCATGGCTGGCTGCGAGCGAAAGATTACCCAAGTTGTTAATTTCGTTGACGACTTTTTCGTCGTTTGTCAATGGACCATCCTTGGTTGAATTCAATGCATATTGGTAGTGGTCATAGGTCAATTCATCCAATTCGGTCCACGAGAAGACGTTTTGTTTGGAGAAGTGGCTCGATCCCAATGCAGTAAGCAAGGTGTTTTTCGTCGAAGCATAGAGCATCTTTTGTCTAATAGGAGCATCATCGGGAATGAAACTGACAAAAGCATACTTATCTTGCACGGAAATAATGATATAAGCCGGCTGTGGATAGCTGTTTCCGATATACTTGTTCAAATCGGCGAACACCAGCGGCAAGTCGCTTGCTTGGGTCTGGAAATCGTCTGGTACCAACTCGGTGTTATCGGAAGACACTTTGATTACCAATGCCAGATGTATATCTTTGAATGCATCCTGCAATTCCTTGGATACTGTGATTCCTGACTGTGTTGACATTATTGACGGATGTTTGGATGAATAAAGGGTGATCACGTTGGGAGTTTTAGTATGGGGGACAACTTGCTGCGAGCCGGGGGTGTGCACACAACCCTCACTAACTAATCCATACCAATTGTAAACAATAATACGTGGACCTTTGATCTCATCCGTGATGGTGTTTGGGATATTTAACAGCACCACGGCCAACATACCGCAGTTTGACCAGGGAGAGGCTCACGACTCCATTGATCTCCAGGTCAAGTCGTTGCTGTATCTCTTCAAACGGCTCCGGATCAACAGACTCGCATCGTTCCTAACGCCAGACGGCCAACTCAAGCATACGGGACACTATGAAGACGGAGAGTCACAGAGCTTTTATCAAAAGTTGGATCTGTTGTATAACACGCCGGTGTTTATCCGTGTACTTTCGCAGGACGAATACCGCGTTATGATTGATTATACCAAGAACAAGTTTCGTTCGTATTGCATTTTGTCCGATTACCCCAGTGCCAACTTGTCACGGCCGAGTTCTCCTGTGAAGGGCGGTGGTAGTGGCACAAATAGTGACAGTGGTGATTTTCCCCCGATTCGTGACTATAAGGACCGTAAAGTCAGGACGTACCGGTTCATACTATTGCCGTTGAGTGGCATTTCTGTTGATTTCATCGCCAATACGCTAGCGATGTCAGATATATACAGTGAGCATTTTACTTCATTTGATTTTGACACAAGGTATCAGTATGCCCTCGACTCTATCAGCAAGATCCTTGGAGCTGATCATTCAAGGAATAAGAGCAGAGAGATCACCATGACAGAATCTGAAAAGGAACACATAATCAGGGATTACTTACGTTCGTTGGCATTCAATGTGCAGCTAGGGAGGATTTATGACGAATACTTGAAGAAATCAAGACCTCCTCCCAGTCCCACCAAGACGACGGCCGTGCCCAAGATCAGCACTCCCCGGCTTTCGCAACGAAAATCCATTGCTGATCTCCGTACATCGCGCCCACCATCGCCCACCAAGCTGTTGAGCAGCAAGCCGTCAATAGCTCGGTTCAAACTTGATGAGCTCTATAACCCGGTGGTGTCGCCGCCACTCTCCATTCCGTCACTCTCGTACGACGATTCGCGGTCCGACACGAGTGGATCTGACTTTGACAAACCGCCTCCTGCTCCACGAACGGAGTTACGCATGGATATTTACGAAAAGTGCAAGGCTGCCGTTGCCGAAAAGTTGAGGCGGGAGAGAGAAAGCATCCAGCGCCAGTAATATCGAGGAGAGAGCGCTAGCGCACTGTACACTAATATATATTTTGATCATTTTGGAACCAGTGAGAAATAAAATTCGGTAGATAACGTAGACATTTTGGTGAGCATCGTAAAATATATCAACCATGTTCCGGGCAACCACCAGATTTACCAGACACTTCTCACGGACGAGGATCCAAGCCGACTTGTTTGGAGGATCGAAGACTGTTGGTGGCGGTGCCAACAAGCTTGAGGCTCCGTCTGGAAAGAGCGAGACCACATCGAATCCTGCCGATCTCTTCAAGAAGAACGACATCTTGATGTATTCCGACAAACCCATCAACTACATAGAGTCGGTGAAAAGCAACGGGTTCTACTTGGCCAACAACGTGTTGATCTCGTCTCCAGACAAACAGGGCAAAGTCACCGGGGCTGTACTTCTCCACAGCGAGGCTTTCGAAGTCGACCTTAGCGACGACGGCTACAAGCTCATCAATGGTTTTATTGTCGAATTCAACGAGACCTCGGTGCTCGAGATTTTCAAAAAGGTACACCCCAAGCCCGAGATTATCGTGGTGGGACTCGGCAAACAGTCACGAATGTTAAGTGAAGCCAACAAGAGGTTTTTCTCCAATATTGGGATCCAGTTGGAAATAGGCGACTCAAACAACGCCGCCCAGATGTTTGATTTACTAGCCACAGAGAGACCCAACCAGATCGGTGCTTTGTTGCTACCTCCAAACGTATAAATGTATTAATAGAATTGAATGTACATATGCCTTACATACCCCTGACCCCCCGTTCGTAAACCCTACTGCTGCTGTCCTTCATGCCTGCCATCACCCAGAAAGGTTTTGAATACTGGCATCATCACCGACTGTCCGTTCATGTTCACCACCGAGTAGCCCTGTGGTGTCGATGCCTCTTTGGTCATGGTCATGTTATACGAAGCATAATTGGCTGCTTGGCCATCAGTGGGCGACATTTCGGGTGCCATTTCATTACCATAATTCACCACACTCTGGTGTTGCGGTGTGCTCATCATCATCATCATCATTGGGTGTTGCAGTTGATGCAGGTGTTGCTGTTGTCTTTGCTGGTGTATTACCTGTTGCTGGTGTATAACTTGCTGCTGCTGTTGCTGCTGTTGCTGCTTCGTCGGCGGAGGCATTGATCCCATTTGCTGGCTCAAAAAGTAGTTATTAGCCTGGTTCATGAGATTTTGGGACTGGGGAGATGGTCGCTCAAGCACTTTATCTAAAAAGAACTTACCGTTTGGGGTCAGGGACAACCCTCCCAATTCAAAGGACGATAGATCGCTGGCAGATGATATGTTTAAATGGCTCGTATTCATTGAGTTCATGCTGTTTTCTTTGCTGGTGTTCATGGTAACATTATGCTGCTCTTGGCTCGATGGGGCAGATGAAACTTGGACAGCAGGCGCTGACTTGGGGTGAGGAAATGACTGGGAGTTGGGAACCATTGCAAACTGTTCTGGAATAGGCGCAGTGTTTGCTCTTACTAGTTTCTTCTCCTGTGGCTTTATTCTTCCGTTTTGAACGGGTGGTTGCTTTTTGTTCTTGTTCTTGTTATTCATCAACGCATGGACGTCAGTAAAAACAATTTGAAACTTGTTCATGCCTGCTTGCATGCGTGCCTTATTGTTCTTTGGTTTACCCGTGTTCCATTCACTAGGCTGAGGAATTGTGCTACCAGAAGGAACATTCCGGAAGCCAGTACCGGTCTTATACGAAGCGCCGTTTCCTCCCTTAGACCCAGGTTTCTTCTCTGAAAAGACACCCATAACTGGGATAGAAACCTGATTCTTGGGTTCCTTCTTTGGCGTGGGGCTAGGAGGCTGCTGGTGGCCGGTGCCATCATCATCGTCATTTTCTTCATCAGTTTCGTTATTCGAAACTGGTTCGGGAGTCTTGGACCGAACTGCACTCGACATGATAACAGTAGAGGGCGAAGACACTGGGTTCTTGGCTGGCGTTTGGAATCCATGGCTTACTGAAGTCAACTTGGCCTTTTCCTTGTTCAACGGGGTTGATTCAAGGGGAATCTTTTGTAAGTTTGTAATATCCCCAAAAACTTTCTTCGAAGGAGTTTGCAAGTAAAACTTTGTCTTTGGAACATTTTGATTCTCAATGTCATCGTACTCGCTGTCATTTTCATCATCAATATCTTCATTATGGCCATCAGTGCGTTCAGCTTTGGTAGTAATAGAGAGCTTATGCGGCTGTCTTGGTGGAGTGTCTACTTGAGTAATGGAACGCTTTGAAGCGCTCTTGGGGTCCTGAAAAATAGATTGCTTCAATAGCTTCTTTTCACTACCCAATTTGAATTTAGATGGCGTTATGGTGTCGAGGTCTTTGATGGGTGTTTTTCTTATAGGCGAATCCATAAAGAAGTCTGCTAAATGGAGTGTCTTGTCATGGAAGGGAGTCATATTGCTGAGTTGGTTACTGATTGAATTCAGCGATGCCGAGCCATTGTTAAGAATGTTCATGTTGTGGGTAAGGAAAGGGGTGAGGTTGAGGCCCTGAGAATAGTCGACATAATCGGGGTTTGATTGATTCAAATTTGCGGACAAGATATGTTTGTTTGGTGTCGAATTGAAAGATATCAACTGTTCATTAAAGTATGTTTTTGATATGAGGGGGGTCCATCCTGTCAAGTTGGACGAGGTACTGTAGAACTTGGATGCCGATGGCGGGACGGAAGTCGAAGCTTGTTTGGAATCAGATCTGGACTTTTCTGAAGCACGGGAGTTTCTGGAATCGGGTCTGTTTTTTTCCAGTCCCAGCTCATAGATCAAGGGATCTATTCGAGATGGCGACAATTGAAGGAACTCGTTTGACATCGTGTTTACAGGGAGACGTGCTCAGTATAGTACGTCAACCCTCTATTATTCGGTTAGGAATCTCAGTAACCAGCTATTCTTTAAGGAATTGCAATAACTATCTCGATATATGGCAAAGTCTTGCTTTGCTTCAGGCTTATAAGTAGGTTTGTTTGTTCTTTATGTGTTGGTTATTGTTTTTTTGTTTATGATAGGTCGTGCGGGTGTTCACATTTTAAATGTGTGGTAAACAATGACACAAACCCAACTTCAGAGCAACCGTGTTTTTGTGTAACATATATATCCTGGAACCTAATAATAAAATTACACTGTTAGACAACCGGTAGTAACGGCAATTTCAGGAGCAGGGCGGTCGATTACATCATGACATGCGAACTATGGGGAGGTTTTTTTCTCTCTCTCTTTCTCTGTCATATACACGAGTTACAAAAGCATTTCTAGTTGACTTACTATTCAGATACAAACAATGACTAAAGTTGTAAAGACAAACAAATTTGAAAGTAAAGAACATCACAAGAATTAAAGTTATTTAAACGGTTAAAAGACTCATCATCACGGGAGTAAAGGTCTTTGTATCCTGTTAAATTTTATTTTCATAGTATATATGACTCTTGAGTTGTCTCACTTAAGCAGCAACCTTTTGACCTTCTTGTTGCTCATTTTCCCATTCTTGTTCGGTAACTTGCAATTGGTCAGCTTCGTCAGCCAAGTCTTCAACATCGTATTCCTCATCATGGGCAGCCAAGGAGAGGGTTGGTCTGACGACAGCGGAGTCAAAGGTCCAGGAGGCCAAAGCGTTTTCGGCGTCAATGATGATTTGCTTAGAGGCTTCGTAACCGTCGTAGGCAGGTCTGGTTTCACCTGGAGTGACTGGGGATTCGTCCAACAATTCCAACAAGGCCTTACCGTAACCGGCGATCAAGGCAATCTTTTCAGAGTGTTCTCTGATAGAGTCGAATTGGTAGTTGAAGGCGGTCTTCAACTTTTCTCTTGTGATGTTAGACAATTGTGCTTCAGCAACCAAAGATTCGGCTTCAGCTCTGACCAATTCTTGTTCCAAGACATTGATCTTTGGCGATTGTGGGTCCTTGTACTTCAAGTAAGCAATTTGGTCGGTGATCTTTTGCTTTCTGTCTCTGGATGGTTGAACGGAACCTTCAATGTCTCTGATGGACTTGATGGTGATTCTGTATTGATCGTATCTGTCAATGAATTGGTCTTCCAATTCACCAATTTCGAAGATCAAGACACCCAACTTGTCGGTGATGTCAGAGATGTCGTCATCGTTGGATTCACCCCACAAGGACAATTGTCTGGCAACGTCCTTACGTTCGCGGGCGGTAATTTCGATAGATCTCATCAAGTTCTTTTCCATCTTGATCAACTGGGCCAACTTTCTGGCCAATTCTGGGCCAAGAGCACCAGCGGCAGACTTACGGAAACTGTGGGAGATGGAACCCTTACCGAAGAATCTGGACTTGGTGGAGGATGGAGGTGGTGGTGGGGACTGCAATTGAGCAGCGGTAGGAGCTCTTTGGGATCTCAAGGAGTATGTTCTGTGCATTTTAACGAGAAAGCAATGTTGTACGGGAGGGAAGAAAGGGGAACGAATTTAGGGAGGAATTTATCGCCAATTTATTGGATTTTCTGCGACGGGAAAAAATAAATTTTGTCGAGGAAGCGGATAAATATGGGACAATTAAGAGCCTACAGGAGGGACGACCGTGACTACGCGGGAGGTGAGTGATTCCACAAAAAAAGGTTGGCTGGGAACGGTATAAACAGAAACAAAAGGAAACTATACGGGTGTGGGTGCGTGTGTCCGCTAACGGTCAGAAGACCTTTCATATGGCGTACGATTACCGACAGGTTGCCTGCCAGGCTGCCACACACACTCGTGTCCGTGACCATGGTGAGGCGTGAGAACAGCGACGCACCAGCAAAAACTATTTTGTCCCGAATAGGAAGGTGAAATTTCCATAAACAAAAGCCCCAAGAAACCAGCCTTCTCTCCCCCCTGGGTGCGGGCCGCATGCACGACGTGTGTATTGGCAACCAGTTTTAGACGAGATCCTATTGTTTGGGAATTTCACGCTTCGACTGAAATACACGATGAAGAGGCGCATTGCGTTTCACAGGCATTGGTAAAAAAATCTATCTCGCAGCAACCTAAACCCGCCTTATCACTGGCCACTCTACGCTTTTTTTCTGGAATACCTGTCAAGCATGACTCTATGTACCAGGGCGCCGAGCAATTGGTGGTAGCTTTTTTTTTTGGTGGAGTTTCCGTGATGCACGATTTAGTGTTAGTGGCTCGTATGCTTTTTTTTATTTTGACTGTCTCTAGAGATGACTTTTATTTTTCGAGTCCAATATCTGCCGGACAGTGTCGACTGTAGTTGTCTCGAGATTCCGTAATGGGAATCCCAATAGCCGTCTGGTTTTGGCGTTGGAGAGCTTGGAAAGCTTGCTGAGCGCGCCTGGTTGCGTTCCAGGATTGCCGCTGGGCAACTTCTCCCTGAGCTCCGGAAAATTGCCGCGAATTATATCAAGAGGCCCTTGGATTACGAATTTGCCCTCACAGAGGAGTAGCCGCTGATTGACAGTCTCAGGCTTCTCAAACCCAAGTAGATGGGCCGCAGCAACGTCCCTCACATCTACAAACCCACCCAGGTGTCGCGGAAGTTTGCTTTCCCGCGTAAGTTTCAAGATCGAATTAATAACCTCGGCAGACGTGTTGAGCGTCCCCTTGACCTCTTCGTCAAATGCCTGGGGACCAAACACATACACGGGATTGACACATGTCAAGGAAAAATTCGGCTTGTGTCTATCAACAAAGTCCCACGCCGCTTTCTCGGCAAACTTCTTGGAGCCAAAGTATCCGGCCACAGAATTCTTTTTGGCTTGATCCCAGGTAATTGGGTTCCAGCTTTCTTCCGTAACCACCACCTCGGGGTTGAAGTCGTCGGTGAAGTTGCTATGTGCACATACCGACGAAGTCACCACCACCCTGGTGATTTGGGGAGCGAATTGCTTGATTGCATCGAGGGCATTCTCTGTCCCCTTGACGGCGGGGATCAATAGGTCCTGTTCCGGGTCCTTAACTCTAAATGTAAACGGTGATGCTGTGTGGATAAATACTGTAACCTCCGGGTGACGTTGGAGAGCTTCGTTGAAAGCCCCGGCGGTTTTTATGTCTTGGACGATTTCGTAGGTGAATCTGTCTGACGCCAAAAGTCGCTTCAACCGGTCGCCCTTTTCGGCACTTCTCACAGATCCCACAACATGGTAACCTCTCTCGATCAACAACTTTACTATGTGCTGAGCAATGTACCCGGTGGCACCAGAAACAAATACTGCAACCATGTCAATTGATCTTTCACGTATCTTGGTACCCGACCAATTCTTGCGAATGGCCCGAAATTTATAGACGTACCCCGCGTTTCATTTTTCGCATGCAAATTAAACCATTTTATTGATTCCATCGACATCGAAGCAAAAACCTCACATCACCATCTAGATATTATGGGGTACATGATATAGTCGGACAATCACAAGTGTGCCGCCTTATTTAACTTTACTGTTTCGGTATTTAGTTTCAAAATTAGCGTTTTCTATCATAATTCTCGCAAGTTCTAAACAATAGCAATGGAAAGCAGAGTTTGCCTCCCTCCTTAAAAAAATCACACCCATATCCAATGTCTGTCTGTCAACACAACACATACAACAGTACAAATGTTGACAGATTTCTTTTTCGATAATCTTTATCAAGCTTTACCTCCTTTCACAGGATGTTTTCAGTAAACAAACGAAGTGTAAAGACACACAGTATGGAATTGTCGAATGCTGCCTAGTGAAATGCATTCCCACCACACAGCTTCAACATTGCGGTAGCTGGGTACATAGGTGGTAAAGCTGGAAATCAAATTGACGTTACATCTAACAAAATCGACTGGAGATCTGACCAAACCACCGGTTGTTTCTTGCACAGTATATCTGGGGTCACTTAGGGCATCCAAAAGACAATATTGGGAGTAGGAGGATTGCGAGTTGACTGAAAATTGTCACGCGAGGGATGTACGGGCTATAGAAGTTTTAACAATAGAGCTGGTAAAGGTACAACTGCAGGAACATCTGGAATTGACGCACCATCTAAATTTTGCACCCGATACACGGTGGTTTTTGTATCCGGTTATCGGAACTAACAGTGCTGGCTATATACAGAGTTATTATCGGGAATGACAGTCCGCTTCCTTTCTTAAGTGAGGAACCCTCAAGCCGAAGAAGTATCGGGATTTGGACACTTCCGAGTATAAGCCCGGTTTTCGAGCCGGTCAGATCCGTAGAGGCGGATATACCCGAGAAACAGAAGGACAAACGTCCAACCTTCAACAGGAGAAAAGTTAAAAACGCAAATATACTTGCATAGCATTACTTCCAACCCAAGTTCCATCTGTTTGTTTAGCTTCTGAGGTGCTTTATCTACCATTTGTCCCGTCATTATCGTTTGACATCAACGAAGAAAAACGCAGGAAGAAAAAAAAGAAATTACAAATCAGAACTTTTTCAAAATCTTATCAAACAAAGATCAGACGAGGCTAACACACATCACAGATGCCGACTATATTCCACCGGTACAATGCATTGCTTCAGACACATCCTTTCAAGACCAACATGGTCACCACCGGAATATTGTTTGGTGTAGGTGATTTTTTTGCCCAAACCTTCTTTCCTCACAAGCATGAAGATGACAGTGGTAAGGAAGTGAGCGAACCATATAACGTACCGCGGACTTCTCGAGCCATGGTATATGGATCGATGTTCTTTGCTCCCATGAGTGTTCTTTGGCACGGAAAAACGTTACCTTTTATGAAAAGTCCCTTCGTCAATGCATTACGCCGGCAACAGATGCAAAATAGTCCCAAATTGAAGAAAAGATTACACTTGTACGATACCTTGTATCGGTTACTGATCGACCAGTTATTTATCCCTGGTCTTGTCTGGATCCCCATGTACAATACCGTGATGGTGATGTTGGCATTACACGAGCATCCGCTCGATGTTGCATACGAGAAGTTGAGAAAAAACTGGTGGAACGTCTTGAGAGCCAGTTGGACGGTGTGGCCGGGGTTCCAGTTGATCAATTTGTTTTTTGTGCCCATCCATCTCCGTATCGTTGCTGCAAACTTGTGGGCCGTGGGCTGGAATGGGTACTTGAGTTTCCTTCACAACAGCAAGGGTCATGGAAAGGGCAGTGGAAGGAAGTTGGAAGAGCTTGTTGACATTGAAGATGACCAACAAGAGATCACCATGGTGTACGATTAGTAGAAGAGTTAGATGCAAATATATTCAAAATTTAATCTTAGAGTTTGTGCTGCTGGCGAGTGCGCTTAAAATTTGATTTCGATAAGAGTCCAAGTGGGAATAGCAAGTGATCATAGCATTGTTTCTGAGGCCAAAAATGTCGTTGTTCTTTGCCAGGTACAACCAGCTCTTGAAATCACGGCCATTGGTCACCAACATGCTTACCACCGGCGTTCTCTTTGGCACGGGAGACTACTTGGCCCAAGTATTGTTCAAAGATGACAATTTCCAGTACGATTACTCCAGGACGCTACGGGCGGTGATCTACGGAACGGCGGTTTTTGCTCCAATTGGAGACAAATGGTACAAGACGCTAGGGAGACTCAAATTGCCCACGAAGGTAGGGGTCCAGGGCCACCGGCTACGCGCCGTTGGCGACACTATGCTACGCGTTGGAGTGGACCAGTTGTGGTTCGCGCCATTCGTGGGGATTCCGCTATACTACAGTGTCATGACGGTATTTGAGCAACAGACGCCACTAGGTCAGACCATCGTGTCCAAGCTTCAGAGAAACTGGTGGCCAACACTACAGAGCAATTGGGCAGTGTGGCCGGCGTTCCAAATGGTCAACTTCTACTTGGTGCCGGTGCTGTACCGGCTCCTCGCCGTCAATGTATTCAGCATCGGCTGGAACTGCTACTTGAGCTATGTCCACCATCGCAAGGAGGATTCGGACACCCATATCGTATAAGGTTTTAACATAAACTATATAGCTAGGCGCAGCGGTAACCTCGAGCCAAAACTAGCGCCCCGGACATACTTGGTTTGGACACTAGTCACCACCGCAAACAGTGAAATTGGACACAAAAACAAAACAAACAAAAAATCCGCATAGCGAAAAAAATCAACGAACGAATTTTGACCACCTCTTACGCCCACCACTTTCGAAGGTTAGTATCCAATCAATCAATTACTCAAAGCAGGCCCATCCAGTAGATTGACCTAAGATTCCGTTGTTCTGCATTGAATACAAACCTTGACTGGTATCCAATTGTCTTTGTATTTGCGGTTTTATCCTTTTTTAGAACCACCAGTCCCCCACCCTATCCTGTTGAGCCCAACCCACCCAACCTCCTAAACCAAATATCCCTCACTTCGTCCGACCACATTTTACACACACAACAATAACCGACACTCCCATTCCTTACACCCATTGCATTTTGGCCTCTTTTGCTAACTGGAAATACTAGTGACACCTACATTCCCGACAATAGAGTCCCCACCCCAAAATGATGAAGGGTTTCAAAAACAGACTTACCCGTAACAAGAGCCAAGGCTCCACCAAGAAGCCGACAGACAAGAAGCCTGAGAAGGAAAAGGAAAAGTCCGACAAGAAGGCGACTACCCCGCCTTCTCTGAGTAAATCGACTTTGTCCACGTCGCCCGTCAAATCCAATTCCCCAAGCCCCTCACGAAATAACAGCGGTGCCTCAATAAAGTCAGGAAGTTCAAGTAGCTCGGGAAATATACCTCCGGCACTGTCATCTCCACCGACACAGCTGCCAAAGCCAGCACAGGACTCTCCCAAGATCACGATAAACAATCTTGACTTTGACCAGTCGCAACCTTCGTCTAGCGGAGCCAACAACATTTTTGGTACTGGTACCAATAACACCTCCATTATCACTAACACTACCCCTGTTACCCCATCCCCAACTTCTCCAATTGCCTCCCCTAACCCAACCTCCCAAGCAAGCCCATTCGAAGGGAAGGCAACGCACAGCCAGCAAGGTATTCATCCGTTCCAATTGAACCCAAATATCTCTTCTCCCAATAAGGAGAGTTTTGATATTGATTTGATTGTCACTCCCAAAAGACACTCTTCCTCAAGATTTGAACCTTCTACGTCCGATAAGTATCAGGAAATCGAAAAATTGCCTAACTTTGATGAAGTATTGCCCGAAGAACAAATCCAGTTGTTTATTCAAAAAATTGATCAGTGTAATGTCATGTTTGACTTTGGCGACCCTACCTATGACTTAAGGGGTAAGGAAATCAAGAGAATTACTTTGCAAGAATTAATTCAATTTATCTCCAATAACAGATTCAACTACACAGATGAAATGTATAGACATGTTGTGGCGATGTTTAAGAAGAACTTGTTTCGTCCAATCCCTCCACCAGTGAACCCCGTTGGTGATGTGTTTGATCCTGATGAAGATGAACCAGTCAGTGAGTTGGCATGGCCACATATGCAGGCAATTTATGAATTCTTCTTAAGGTTTATTGAATCGCCTGACTTCCAACACCAATTGGCCAAGCAGTACATCGACCACGACTTTATTTTGAGAATATTAGAGTTGTTCGACAGTGAAGACCCAAGAGAAAGAGACTGCTTGAAGACTACTTTGCATCGTATCTACGGCAAATTTTTGAGTTTAAGAAGTTTTATCAGAAAATCGATCAACAATGTGTTTTTGCAATTTGTTTACGAGACTGAAAGATTCAATGGTATTGGAGAGTTATTGGAAATCTTGGGATCTATTATCAATGGGTTTGCATTGCCCCTTAAGGAGGAACATAAGATCTTCCTAGTTAGGATCTTGATTCCATTGCACAAAGTGAAGAGCTTATCATTATACCATCCTCAATTGGCCTACTGTATTGTTCAATTTTTGGAGAAGGATCCTTCCCTTACTGAAGATGTAATTATGGGATTATTAAGGTACTGGCCCAAGATTAACAGTCCAAAGGAAGTCATGTTTTTGAACGAGATAGAAGACATATTTGAAGTGATGGAACCTAATGAATTCTTGAAGATTCAAATTCCTTTGTTTGCTCAATTATCGAAATGTATTTCATCTCCACATTTCCAGGTGAGCGAAAAAGTGCTATGCTATTGGTCAAATGATTACTTTTTGACTTTGATAACAGAGAATGCCGAGGTGGTGTTACCAATTATCTTTGCCTCATTGTACGAGTTAACCAACGCTACTCAACCAGGTATTGAAAATGGTTTGATGCAACAAAAGTTGGTGGATAATCCCCAGGCTACAACAGACGCCAATGGTAATTTGATCGACACGGGATTAGTCTTACAAGATTTCAACCAAGGCATAATACCAAGTTCGAGTGACCCTAACCATCCTCATCATAATTTGATTCAGATTCACGGGTCAGGAAACAACCATCCTCACGGGGACTTGAATGGAAACGACATGACTGATGAAGAGTACTATGACTCGTTTTCTTCGTTGCAAGCTGGCGGAGGTGGATCAAACTCATTAGGTGAAGACTACAATGGGTATGACGATAGCAGCAACATGCTCCAGCATAATTCTGCCACCTCTAACTGGAACAGAAGTATCCATTCCCTTGCATTTGGTGCATTGAAGGTGTTTATGGACCACAATCCGATCTTGTATGACCACTGCACTATGTTGTACCACCAATCATTGGAAGAACAGAAACAACGCGAGATCGCCAGAAAGGAAGGATGGAAGAGAATCGAGGAGTACGTAAAAAAGATCAGATCTCAACTGGATCAAAGTCACGGTGAATCCATGCAAGGCTTGAGCATTCACTAACGATGCCACACTGAGACATAACGTTTGATGAATTTGTTCCAATCAACACTACATATTTTTTATAGGATTACATTCAAATTTGAACTTGCACCCAGTAGGGCAGATTGGAGTGGGGACCTATCACTGGGTTAGTTACTGGTGGCATTTGGGGTTACCCGGATGTGAAAATTTTACCATTTATTAGACAGTTTTGCTCCAAACCAGTCAACAGAAAAGAAACAATCAACAACAAGTTTGAAGAAGGTAAGTACCAATGGTGATGTATAAATGATGATTCTATAAAATAGAAGACTACGTCTTATGAACTTAATTCCTATAGAACCGCTACTCTGATATATACATGGACAATTGAACCCAGTAAACTAACAAATAGAACAGTGGAGAAATGTCACGCCAGGAATGAGCTGCCCGTAAACTTTAATTGCCCGATCCAGGAACTGAGATACTTCAGTTACGATCTTTCGGCATAAGTAGATGTAGATATACGCGGTTGAAACAAAGCGTTGGTTAGATTAAAGCGGGATGCTACGCATTATTTACAAGATATGCCAGGGTTCCGCCGGAGCCCCGCGGAGAGCTCGTGCGAGTTTATCGCCACATGGATAATGTGCCGATGTTTACTCGTCAGCTTTCCGTAGGAGTCTCCGAAAACTTCACTGAACTAGCATTCTGATTACCTCACTACACATTTGCGCTTCCAGACCGATGACTTCATTGTATGGTGTTGTTGCTTTTACCCAGGTTTGCGCCACCAGGACTGTATATATTTCCGAGTCAAAAAATTATTTGAATAATACACGATGAGCTTACTAAATTTTTTCTTTAGTATATAAAGAGCTGAATAATCGCGATGCTTTTGTTTCGACTCTTTTTTTTGGCAAAGTTGCCCTTAACAAGTGTCCACTTAGTCGTATCAAAGCAAACATCCAAACAGTACAAAAAATGGTTTTAGACGCCGCTTCCGCCACTTCCATCTTGAAGAACTACTCCAAAAAGGACGGTTTGTCCATCAAGGACTTGATCGATTCCAACAAGTTTGGTGGTTTGACCTACAACGATTTCTTGGTCTTGCCAGGTTTGGTCAACTTTCCATCCTCCATCGTTAAGTTGGAAACTAAGTTGACCAAGAAAATCACCTTGAAGTCTCCTTTCGTTTCTTCTCCTATGGATACCGTCACCGAAGAAAACATGGCCATTCACATGGCTCTTTTGGGTGGTATTGGTATCATTCACCACAACTGTACCCCTGAGGAACAAGCTGAAATGGTCAAGAAGGTCAAGAAGTACGAAAACGGGTTCATCAACGATCCTATCGTTGTTTCCCCAGAAGTCACTGTTGGTGAAGTCAAGGCCATGAAGCAAGACTTGGGATTTACTTCCTTTCCAATTACTGGTATGTAACCTCCACGATTTTTTTACGATAATACTCACCACCCCACCTATCTTTGTGATGAACAACCAAAACATTAACTTTCGTTCTACCGAATTACATCACACGATGTTGAGGACACCTTTTTTACTGACTTGATAAGAGTATTATTGGGATTTTTCTTAATCCTGTTTACAAATTACTAACTATTATAGAAAGCGGTAAGGTTGGTGGTAAATTATTGGGTATTGTCACCTCTCGTGACGTCCAATTCCATGACAACAACAACTCTAAGATCTCTGAAGTCATGACTACCGACTTAATTGTCGGTAAGCAAGGTATCACTTTGACCGAAGGTAACGAATTGTTGAGATCCTCTAAGAAGGGTAAGTTACCAATTGTCGATGCTGACTACAACTTGATTTCTTTGATTTCTTTGACTGACTTGCAAAAGAACCAAGACTACCCAGATGCGTCTAAGTCTTTCCACTCTAAGCAATTGTTGTGTGGTGCTGCCATTGGTACCATCGATGCTGACAGAGAAAGATTAATCAAGTTGGTCGAAGCTGGTTTAGATGTTGTTGTTTTGGACTCTTCTAACGGTTCTTCCGTTTACCAATTGAACATGATCAAGTGGATCAAGGAAACCTACCCAGATTTGGAAATCATCGCCGGTAACGTTGTCACCAGAGAACAAGCCGCTTTGTTGATTGAAGCTGGTGCCGATGGTTTAAGAATCGGTATGGGTTCCGGTTCCATCTGTATTACCCAAGAAGTTATGGCCTGTGGTAGACCACAAGGTACCGCTGTTTTCAACGTTACTGAATTTGCCAACCAATTTGGTGTTCCATGTATCGCTGATGGTGGTATTGGTAACATTGGTCACATCACCAAGGCTTTGGCTTTGGGTGCCTCGTGTGTTATGATGGGTGGTTTGTTGGCCGGTACTTCTGAAACTCCAGGTGACTACTTCTACCGTGATGGTAAGAGATTGAAGACCTACAGAGGTATGGGTTCCATTGATGCTATGCAACAAACTAGCACCAACGCCAACGCCTCTACTTCCAGATACTTCTCTGAATCTGACAAGGTTTTGGTTGCCCAGGGTGTTTCTGGTTCCGTTGTTGACAAGGGTTCTATCATCAAGTTCATTCCATACTTGTTCAATGGTTTGCAACACTCCTTGCAAGACATTGGTGTTCAATCCTTGGAAGCCTTGAGATCTAGCGTCGACAATGGCGATGTTAGATTCGAGTTCAGAACCGCTTCTGCTCAATTCGAAGGTGGTGTCCACGGTTTACACTCCTACGAAAAGAGATTACATAACTAGAGATGTAAAACAATTTTGTATTTTAATAAATTTAAAAAAGCACTTCGAAAAAATTCGTTTTACCAGGCGCACTAGGGAGAGTACATTTTGAATTGTTGGTTGAGACTTCACTTACAATCATGAACTATCTAAACTACGATAGGCACAACCAGCCCACTAAACAGGACCAGAATGCCAACACCAACTTGGACCAAGACTTGGCCAACTCACGGACGGTGCGCTATAACAATGCCCAAGTCGAGGCTAAACTGTACATCCGCAATGTGTTGGCTCGGGGTAAATACAACATGCTTATCGAATCCAAATTTGCCACTCAATTCGATAGTCTAGACCTTATGGAGATCTTAAAGGACGGAGAAGTGCTCTGTCGGTTGGCCCTGGGCTTACCAGAGACGAATCCTACGAGCAAATTCAAGAACTCCAAGATGCCATTTGTCCAGATGGAAAACATTTCTTTCTTTTTGAAAACATGTGAACTAATCCACTTACCACACGACGAGATTTTCCAGACCGTTGACTTATATGAATCAAAAGACCCCTACCAAGTAATAATCACGTTAATGTCGTTCTCCAGAATCGCAAACAGTATAAATCCTCAGGCATACTCCACAATCATGGGTGCAAAACCAGTCAAAATAAAACCACCGGTACCAAACAAGCCATACAAGTTGAGAAACTAGCTACCCTGTTGCTGGTAATGTATGATAATCCACAATACACCGATGAATAATTGCTGCTTCGCTATACGCTTATCTGCAGATTCCTGTATACAAACTGTAGGCCTCTCGTTTGTGAAACTTTTTTTTTGATCAAGCGATGAGAAGAGCTCTAAAAATTTACCTGAAGTAAAGATACCTTCACAGTTCAGTGTATAAAGAACACGGCACCGAACAATAGCATATTTTACTTCGTGTTAAGCATTTCCAAGTTCACGCTTATATATTATCCCCGTGAACCCATAACATAGCATAATGTCTGACGAAGTTATTTGGCAGGTCATCAACCAACAGTTCTGTGCATTCAAGTTAAAGACTGACAAAGACCAGAACTTCTGCAGAAATGAGTACAACGTCAGTGGTTTGTGCTCCAGACAGTCTTGTCCTTTAGCAAACGCCCGGTATGCCACTGTGAAAAACATTGGCGGGGTGCTCTACCTTTACATGAAGACAGCAGAAAGAGCCCATATGCCTTCCAAGTTGTGGGAAAGAGTCAAGTTGTCCAAGAACTACAACAAGGCATTGTCCCAAATAGACGAAAACTTACAGTACTGGCAAAAGTTCTTGATCCACAAGTGTAAGCAGAGATTGACGAGGTTGACTCAAGTGGCTATAACTGAAAGAAGATTAGCCATGCAAGATGATGAAAGACACTACGTCGGTGTAAAACCAAAGGTGAAGAGAAGAGAGGAAAACAGAGAAAGAAAGGCTCTTGTCGCTGCCAAAATCGAAAAGGCCATTGAAAAGGAATTATTGGATAGATTAAAGAGTGGTGCTTACGGTGACAAGCCATTGAATGTCGACGAAAACATCTGGAAGAAGGTGTTGGGTAAGGTTGACGAGCAAGAAGAAGAAGAAGAATTTGACGAAGATGACGACGTTGAATTGGAAAGCGGAGATGAAAGCGATGTTGGCGAAATCGAATACGTTGAAGACGATGGCGACGACGAATTGGTGGACATGGAAGACTTAGAAAGATGGTTGGATGACTCTTCTGCCGAAGAATCATCTGATTCTGACTCCGATGAAGATGACGAAGACAGCAAGAAGCGTAAATCTTCTGACGACAACAAGAAGGCCAAGAGAAGAAGACCAAGAGTTGAAATCGAATACGAACAAGAAGAGGAACCAATCCAAACAAATATTGCTGCTATCTAGTGTAGTAGCGTTGTGCATTAGTAATATAACAAATAATAGGTTAAATCAAAACGAATGTAGAACTCCCATCTTCCCCTATCGCTCCAAGTACTTCGCAATCTCGATAAGATTAAGATCAGGGTCACGGATGTAGACACTCTCCATCTTGCCGTTGGCACCAGTGGTGAAGACAGGTCCTTTTTCTATAGAGACTTGTTTCTGGCTGAGAATATCTACTACCTCCTCGAGAGTCGACCCATCAAGTATAAAGCAAAGATCCGCCGTACCAGGAAGGGGCACATGTGCATACGGCTTGTATGGAGCTTCTGCTGGGTGTAGGTTAATTTTCATGGTGCCAAATTTCAATGCATGACGAACTGTATCGGGGTACTGTGGTGGGACAAAGGACTCTGACTTAAAGCCCAATATCTCTTCATAAAACTTGATTGATTTGGGGATATCTTTGACAGTGAGAACCAAATGGTCCAACGTTTTTATCCTAAACATGGTCGGCAATTTTTCGAAGGTGGGGAATTGTTGTTCGGGTTTTGTACGGAGGGGATTTGTGCGGATTTTTTGGGTGCAAAAAAGGAATTAGAATTGATTAAGCTAGTTTGACTTTTTATCTAAGGAAGCTGCTTCGTTCACAACAATAAGATGACTATTTTTAACGTCTTCAACAGAAATTGACTCCTGAGGAGGGACCTCACCCTTGGCACTATTGTAAAGGTAGATTCCATACTTGGAAGCATCCCTTCTTTCATCCCGTTTGTAGAAGAAGTAAGCAACTACCATCAAAACAATAACGGCAACACTGAAGACAGCAGCAGAAGTAAAACCAGCCAAAAACCTGGGAGCATCAACGGTTGGGAATGCTAAACGACTAACCCAAGCACTGGCCTGAAGACCCAATATGTAGATCAACATCCATTCAATAGCACGCTGGTTGCTATCTCCTCTCAAAATATCGCTAACAAGTGGATTGAAAACTGAACTTTGAGACCACGACCAATAGGAAAAGTAGAAAGCAAACCATTTTGCCGTTTCAGGAACGTCCCAAATAGCAAGAATAACGGTACTAAGAAAATTCATAAAGAACGATAAAATAATCATCCCAAACCGTTTTCCTGTAAGGTCTGCTCCCACACAAACAATAAAAATCCAAGCAACTCCCAATGCCGGTGGAATGGTGGTCAAGTTGTTTAAATGTTGAGTAGAATAACGATGCAAACTCTTTAACCACAATGCAAACGAACCACTTGAGGCAGCGTTCGTGTTAAATCCAAACATTTGAAGGAAACTGAGAATCCAAAAGTGCCACGAAGTGAGAATCTTCTTCCATGTTGCCTTGTCAAAGAAGCTCTTAGTAGTATGGCTCATATCAGTACCATTAGCCTTCATACGCTTTCTGGCAAATCTTATTTCATCATCAGTTAGCCAAATCGAATAACACTTTGTAGGAGTACCAGGATGGAGGAAGAAGGTCAAAATGGCAACACCAAACGAAATCACACCGTCAATAATAAACATCCATTGCCAACCAGTCAAGCTGCTGTTTTTAATTGTCGAAGCAGCACCTTGAAGTAAACCAGAAGTTAAAATCCCAATAAACTGCCCGGAATAGAAAATAGCTCCAATAGAACCAATCTCTTTCGGTTTATACCAAGAAGCAGCACAGTAATGAAAAATTGGAAAAAAAGCAGCTTCAGCACTACCAATGATAAATCTAAAAGCCTTCAAGGAAGCTGGGTTTTGAACTTTAAAGGTGAATAAAGTAAAAATAGACCAAACAACCTCAGAAATAACCAAAACATACGGAAGAGGCACTCTTGGTAACAAAAAAATCCATGGAAGCTCGAAAATAATATTTCCAATAAGGAAAATCACCTGGGTGTTGATCAAATCGTTACCCTTCATTCCAATATCTTCCTTTAAACCGGAGACATAAGCATTGGTCAAATTTGCCGAGTCCAAGTATTTAATCCAATATCCAATAAGAGAATAGAGACCGACAGTCAAGTCCAATTTGATCAATAAACTTCTTTCTTCTGGACTATAGCTCTTGTCAAACCATCTATATCTCCACCATTCCTGTACCCTTTTCTTTTCAGCATTTCTCTGCTCGGTGGTGATTCTATACTCAAATTCGTCAAAAAATTTCCACCAAGGTCTGTTTGCTTCGTCACGGTATTCTAAAATAGCAGGTTGTTGTTCCGACTCAGCATCTGAGGAACTAGTAATCTCATCCTCCTTCTCGTCATCAATTTCTCTCAATTGTGGAATGAACCAAGGTAATTTGACCATGTTTGAATTAATGGTTAACAACAAAATACAAATCCAACCAAGTCAATTATATACTAATTTGGTAAGGCTGTTTCACTGTCGATGCACCATCACGACTTACCCCAGACAGCCACATGAGCAATATCGCTAGAATTGTAATAATTAGATCATCAAAAGATGTATACAGCCACATGGAGTTGCAATCGGTTTGTAGCCAATCATTCGGGAAATTCTTCGGCATTGAAGAGTAATTCAAATCCCATTAGTAAGATTAGTAAAGCCAAGAAGGATATTTTCGAGCGGAATTTTTTGGTCTACCTCGCAGCCACACATCAATGGCGGAATTCAATGATAATTAAAACGAACACAGTTTTTGTGGAGGGGGTCCACGATTAGGTAAACCCGTCTGTAGTCCGAATCTGAGGAACCACAGTTTGGGTAATATAAAAAGTGAGTGGATGGGAATGTCAAAACAAACCCTTCAAATCAATCATGGCTTTGAATGTGGAAGAAATAGATAAAAAGTACAACTTACGCCCCTTTGTCGATGGTCCAGTAACAAAGATCGACGTCGATCCATTGATCTTGGATTCAATCGACCTTTCATTGTTCCAAGAGGGAGATGAGTTTTTGCAACAGAGAACGGACTTGGCCAAAAGAATCGAGAAGTCTGTTTCTACTTACGGATTCTTCAACTTGGTTAACTTTGGTATTTCTCCCGAGAAAATCGCCCGTATCAGATCGATAGGTCAAAGTTTGTTGAGTATTCCAGACGAAGAAAAGTTGAAGTACTTGGCTAGTGCTCCTACCAAGGAAGAGGAAAAGCCGGGAAACATTGGCGGCGAGAGAGGTAACGGGTTTAAGCCAAAGGGATACTGGTCAATCAAGAATGGAGTTCGTGATTCCATAGACTTGTACAATTTCCACATCAACTTTGAGGAAGACTTCTTGAAGAAAAACCCGGAAAAATACCCCCTCATTCTCCAGGCACACTTGAAGGAAGTTGCTGATTACTACAAGTATATCCACCAGGTGATTCTTCCCAAGTTGTTGCGTCTTTTTGACTTGTTGTTAGAAATTCCTGAAGGTACCATTGCCAACCATTATTTCAAGCATGCCGGAACCCCTCAGGACCCTGCTTGGAGCAATGGCCGTTTGATGGTATACAGACCATACGACGATGTCAAGTCATCGGAGGGTACGGGGAATATGTTTTTACGTGGACACTCCGACCTTAACGCGTTGACGTTCATCACTTCGCAGCCAATTTTGGGACTCCAAATCAAGGACCTGTACTCAGGAAACTGGAGATACGTCAGCCACCGGCCTGACTCCTTAATTGTCAACGTGGGAGACTCGCTTGAGTTTATAACTGGTGGATACTTCCGGGCGGCTTTGCACAGAGTTATTGAGCCACCAGAAGACCAGAGGAAATGGGAACGGTTGGTGCTCATCTACTTCCTCAACCCAGCCAACGACGCTATTTTGGACCCCGACCAACTCAAATCCGCCAAGCTCGCGAGATTGGGGTTCAGCAAAGAGGACAAATTGAAGGACTGGGAAAAGATCGCCTTCCACACATGGAACGACTCCAAAGGCAAGACCATTGGATTGATGGAAGCTGGTAAGAGAAACGAAACTCAAGTCCACGGCCGTTATATTGAAAGGTGGCACATTCTCTGAGAGATTATTACAGATAAAGTAAATAATATGACGATAGTTTCCACAGGAAAATCGCGCGTGCATTGTTTGTGTGCGTTTACGGCACAAGGAAAAAACTGTATCCAGTAGGAGTGAGACAAGCTAAGCCTCCAGGGTTATTGGAATTATACTACGATGGTCCGTAATAGTCCGCATTTTGTCCGTGTGTTTATCCGGTATCCATGACCGAAACCTGATACCGGGATTCAGAGGGGTCCAGGTGCCATGTGTCCGCAGCCATCCTTGTTGAAGCTGCAAGGGTAACCAAATAAAAAAAGAAAAGCCGCCTAAATCCTAACTCAGCACAATTCCTGTTAAAAGCGCTTAAATCCGCTAAGTGCGGACCGCTCAACAAGGCTTAAAACGAATTAGGGTTGCGAACAAGGCTCTTCGGGGTATCAAACGTGTTCTTCTTTCGGCAGTGTTTAGCTTAAAGTCCGTGGCTGAGTATCCTAATTCCGTGTTGTCTACCTACTGACGATTTTCTTGTCCCACACACCTGGCTTTGTTCTTCTGTCCGTTAAGCCCCTCAAGGCATCATCACCAAAGGGCGACCCCAGCCCATCCAAGGCTCCGAAAATATTTTTATTTTGCTTATTGATACACCAGATTACATCTGATGCCCCAATGTTCTGTATGTTACTATTATGTAGGGTTTACACTTTGGAGGCGATTTACAAACCATGCAATGCAACATAATCTTAGTCTGCGTAAAAATCTTGCTCCGGGCTTTGCCACTCTCTGGCACAGCCGCTTGTTTTGTTTATGCATGGCTGTGCTGTTGTGGTGGCAGATGGAAGTGCCTTCTGAATATTTTATTTCCATTTATCTCCATTACGTAATTTGAAGGTTTGTATATTCTCGCTGTTATTTAACGGATACTGATTCCTAATATTTTGGAGCGGAAAATTTTTATCGAATCCTTAAGCCAATATGACGGTCAGTTTGAGTACATGGGCTCCGTCTCACATTCCGACCTCAACGGTGTTGTCTTCGGTGGATCCAACCCATAGTCTGGCCTTAGCACAGTCGTTGGCCTCAGCCTTCGCAAGGGCGCAAACCGAAACGGTCTCGGTCGAGTTACTTTCGTTATCAAGAATTGCCCGAGGCGCCGAGGCATCCTTGACCATCATCGGTGCCCAGCAAGTTCTTGCCACTGCCACTGCCGGTCCGGAACAAGCTTTGGCTACCCAGGCCATCTTTAATTCTACTTTGAATTTGAAGGATTTGGCCTTGGAAGAAAACTTGTTTGACTACTGGTTGAGTTACCCTGCCAACATCATTTATCTTGTGGTCTTTGCAGTTGTCTTTTTTTACACATGCGGTATGTTTTACAAGTCGAGATACCACTGGTACAACATCACCTTCTTTGCAGGTTGGGGTCTTGAATTTGCAGGGTTCTTGGGAAGAGTTTTGGGTATCAACGATACCACGAATTTAAACTACTACTTATTGCAATACATCTCGCTTACAATTGCTCCTGCATTTATTATGGGAGGGGTCTATTTCATATTTGCCCAGATTGTCGTTGTTCACGGAAGAGAATACTCGGTATTGAAACCGATGTGGTATTCGTATTTTTTCATTGCAACTGACGTGGTCTCCTTGCTTATTCAGGCCGGTGGAGGTGGTGCTGCATCCATTGCTACACAAAATCACACCGATCCTCGTCCCGGCACCCACACAATGATTGCTGGTATTTCTTTCCAAGTCGTTGCGATGACTATCTTCCTTGTTTTCTGGTTTGAGTTCTTGAACAGACTTTACTTCAAGAAGGCCAAGATTATTGTAGAACAACAACAAGAGCCGCACCCCTTGACCAAGAGATCTATCTCCAACTACTTTAAGATGCTCTTCCATACCAAATCCACCAGAGCATACAAAATCCAATACTTGGAACCATTCTACAACCCCAAATTCGAGCATATCCGTGATCGTAAGTTGGCACCTTACTACCCATTGGCCATCACCATTGCTGTGCTTGCTATCTACATTAGATGTGTCTACAGAGTGGTTGAATTGGCCCAAGGGTTTTCCGGATATCTTATCACCCACGAAGTATACATCATGGTGTTGGATGCATTGATGATGGCTATAGCTGGATTGATCTTTATTCCATTCCATCCAGTGTTGGTTCTTGGTGCTGCAAATGTGATCAGATTGGCCACTATCAAGAAGAACCACGATGAAAAGCACCACGATGAAGAAGATGAAGAGGGAGACGAAGAAGAAATCGAACGAGAAGCAGAAGAACGCCGTCCTCAAGAAAAGTCCATCACTGACGACGAATTCTCTGTTGCCATGAACGAGCGAGTCTCTGTTTAACTTTTATGTCCCGGTAGCTATAGATCACATATGAATATTTTAAAAGAGGAATATCTGTAAGCTTTCGATTGTGGCGCGCCGCACTATTCCTTTTGTGGATGCAACCATTTTGGCGTAACGCAAAAGCTTAAAGTTAAAAGCTGCAAAAAATTGTTTGACCACAATCTGGTGCTTCCGCTATGTACGACATAGAAATCCTATCACAATACAGTTCTCCCATAGAAGATCCAGTCTTCAAACATGAACTTCCCTATTTTCCGCTAGCTTCAGGGGATGATCCCATATTGAATTTATCGGCGGCGGAATTGTTGCTTGATGGCCACTCCAATACACGATACCCTACAGACGGCCTTTTAGATTTCCATTCGCTAAAGATATGCTCCTCTAACGCCAAGCAAATGGCCAAATACTTTCAATTGGCGTTTAATTTTGATGAAGTAGCTTATAGAGGTTTGGAAAATGATTCTCGTTTGATTGGTTCCCACGTTATCCGTAACGGGGGCGTGGTATTGGAAATTGTCAACACATTAGAAACCGTGGAAGAGGACAGTGCTCTTAATGTGCCTTATTTTCAGAAAGACATTCCCGATCAACCTGCTAACTCAGCTTATTTTAAGCTGTTCAATACAACTATCGATGAACTAATTAACAATTACGTGAGTACAAGAGTCGACAAGTTGCCCAGTGATGGATTCCGCCAAAGGATTTGTCAGAAGGTATTGGCATCAAGATCCTTCAAAAACAGCTTAAGTCAATATAACAGAATACTTACGGATACCGTCGATCAATCGGATATGATCTACAACGATACAATGGAATGTGCAACAATCCAACGGTTTCTTAAACTACACGGGGAAGGCGTATTGGATATAGCCTTCAAAGTCAAAAACGTTGAAGAATCATTTAACAAGGCCATTAATGCTGGAGCCGGAATAATTAGACTTCCCAAGCTTGTTCAGGATGAAAATGGTTCTGTCAGGATTGCTACCATCGTAGTTCCACAAACAGACATTCAGCATACGTTAATTGAGAATATCGATTACTCTGGAGAATATTTGCCTGGATATTCAAAACCTGGAAAGAAGCTGCGTTTATTCGAACAACATTTGCAGTCACTTCCTCAAGTTGAATTGTGTTGCATCGATCACTGCGTTGAAAACTATTCATGGAATCAAATGATGATTCATGCAACTTTCTATGCCCAGATGTTTGGATTTCACAAGTATTGGTCAGTCGACGAAAAGGAAATCTTTACAGGACAGACTGCCCTTCGTTCCATTGTCATGTCATCGTCAAATGGAAAAATTAAGATGCCAATTAATGAACCAGCGGAAGGAATCAAAAAATCACAGATAGAAGAGTTCAACGACTTTTATGGAGGGCCTGGTGTTCAGCACATTGCTCTTAAAACTCGGAATATAATTTCCACCGTGACTTCACTATTGCAGAGGGGAATCGAATTTAATACGACTTCTGAGAGTTATTACAACAGTTTGCAAGAAAGATTAAAAAATGATGATGTTCTATTGAACGAAAAGTTTGAAGACTTGAAAAAGTTGAACATCCTAGTTGACTATGATGCTAAAACTAGAAACAGGAAAACAAAAGTCTGTAATTACATATTACAAATCTTTACTAAACCAAACCATGATCGGCCCACATTGTTCATTGAAATCATACAGCGGAATCATCATGATGGATTTGGTAAGGGAACTTTTAAAGGGCTTTTTGAATCTTTAGAGGAACAACAGAGGTTAAGGGGAAATTTGACAGATTCTATTGTCCCAGATAAAATTTAGCTACATATTAACAGTTCATTTATTGGATACATATTTGAAAGCAAATTTAGGATTTATATCTAACCAGGATGTTTCATGTCCCGGACAGAAGTGTTTTGGGAGGATGAGTAACCCGATGATTTATCTAAAATATCTTGTCTTAAGTCTTGCCTAATAATGGGTTGGAATAAATCATTTACTGCTTCTGACGAACCGTGAATATATTGATCATTGCTTGTAAAGCTTTCAAGTAGTTTTTTTCCTGTAGTTGTAGGAGTTAAGATTATGTCTTCCACTTCAAACGGATGATCAGCTTTTAACCTGTGGCCCGTGCTTTCAAAGTACAGCTGCATATCTTTGACAAATAATGGGTACAACAATTCGTCGACTCCTTCATTACGGGCAATTTCGTAGGCACGCTCTAGTGGGAGCCAAATACCTTTCAAGTTTATAGAACCAGCTTTGATAACACTTCTAACCTTTTCAGTTTTTAGTATTCCATCTCTTTTACCTCTGGTCATTCCAATAACATTTAGCAATTTGGTACCATTAACAAAATTGGTATCCTGGCGCCTGGAAACAAGGACTCCACGGACACGAACTTGGTAGCAAACTGTCTTTTCATCAACCCAGTAAGTAGTAGCTACCAAGGGTTTTGAAACATCAAGATAGTCAGTAGTAGAGGACGAAGTTCTGGAATGACTTGTTTTGGAAGTATTAGTCAAGTTGTAGCCATCACTGCTTTCTTTTCTGTTTGTTGGAAGTTGACTGTAATCGTTCTCGGTAAAGTTGGCGTTAGAGACAAATTGGTTGTTACCATCAGGTATGTGTAGGAAAGAGCCATGGTTATCCATTTTTTGATTGGAAATGGCTGATATATTAAGAAGGCGTTCGATAGATTCGGTAGGAAATACCTGCTTAGGCGTTGACAGAAAGGAACCGAAGTGAGATCTTTGAACGTAATCTATATGTTCTGGTTTAATGAACTGATTTGAAAAAGGAAATCCTTGATCTAATAAAGAAATTCCACCATTAAACTCTTGAGTTAAATAGTTAGAGTGGCCAGAAGTTGATGACATCTTGTTTTAGAGATAAGTTCTTTGACTAGGAAATTATAGTTACTTGAATAGCTAATTCCAGTTAGACATTCTGGACAACCTGAGGAATATATATACAGCTCAAACAGAGATGAAACTGATATACGGTGGTCCAAACGTGAAACAGTGGTAGAGGAAAAAGAAAAGAAGAGTTGTTCAGTATATGGATTCATGAGGTGATAGCCGTGGGATCAACTACTTACCTTGTAGTACTAAAAACCTTAATGGGGATGCAAATACTAGCGCGGCGCAATTCAAGTAAAGATTCTATTTTTTTTCTTGTGTTGCAAGTTAACGCAAGATTAGGTGGTCTTTATGAACTTTCTTATCCACTTGAGGTGTTCTAGTCGCATGGCGAGTATAAAATAGCAAATTACAGCAATGGCAGTTTGGCTTGTGCGCAGGGAATATTTTTAGAAGGTTGACGCTGGAGTTGCAGTTTTTTCGCAGCTATCAAAAGCCGTTCGGACAGCAAATCTTTGCGGGGAGTTCCTAGTAGTTCATCTGAGCAGACGTCGCTGTAAGTAACTTCATTCATGAAAAAACCGTACGATAGAATGGTATGTTAAACAACTACGTGATCCAGTCCGGGAATTCCCGGTATGTGGAAGAATCAGGCGAAGTACAATCTATTTGCCTCGACATACAGCGACTTGCAGTTCCTTGCGTAAGCCCTTAAATTACCCCAATGGAGTACATTTACGAATTACTATTGATGCAGGCGATAAGACCACACATACACACACAAATGGGAACCGAGGTGGCTTGGGAATAGCGCAGCACTATTACAGCCTAAGCCACAGCAAGTGCAAATTAAAAAATTGAGTTTAGCAATCTAGCGATGATCTGACGGCAGCAATAGTCAAATATGAGTGATTGAATGAGCATCTTGTCTGATTTAGTGTTTGTTCCAGAACATGGGGGTGCCAGTCCATCGTTCGATGGAACAGCCGTGTTGCGGAGTTGCCCATTCCATAGGACCCTCGAACCAAGAAAAATAAAAAAAAAATGAGAGGTTTGCTTCCATTTTCCAAAGCACAATAGAACTTAAAAAACTGTCACTAAAAACCATAAGATTTCAATGGACGTATAATTTGGTCTAGTGCATTTGATGCTTGCATTATCAATATGCACTGGAACCACAAAGTGGTGTCTCCACAGTTAGTAGAATGTGTTAATGTGGGTCACATTTAATAAACCTTCATCTGCATTACTCACGTGTTTTCGAAGAAAATTAATTACTCGAGTCACCCATGGAAAACTCAATATAAGGGAAGAGTTTCTAGAGCTACTCAAACGAGATCAATTTCCCGAGAGGACAGCGAACAAACGTTGGCCGAATTTGATCACACAATAACGATTACACGTAGCCATGTCACCACATTCGCCGAATGCCGTGGTTAACCCAAAGGAGCGACGCAAATCGTTTTTGGACCTTGGAGGTCCCAATTCTTTGAATAACTTTGCATCAGCTTACACAAGAGCGCAGTCCTACATTGGATCATCCTTTTTAGAACCAGCCCCAGACGTTTTTGATGACATTTCCCCGAATACGTCGCCAGTATTATCACCAAGACAAGATGACGAGGGTCTGATAGATAACGTGTTTGACGAAGCCAGCATAGAATCAGTACCGAGGCGTGGTTATGACCATATCAAAACATTTGCTTTCCCGGAGAATGCAAGCCAACATCACATTGTGGACGAAGAAAGCCCCTTGCTTTCAGAGGCCACCGCGTTCTCCAAGGCCGACTCCGTTTCTCCAGGAAGCTCAACTGCCCCTCAAACTGTTTTCAATTCTATCAACACATTGATGGGAATCGCTATGTTATCTCTCCCCTACGGCCTTAAATTATCTGGGTGGTTAATTGGAAGTTTCCTATTGTTGATAAGTTCGTTGTTGACCAATATTTCGGCAAAAGCATTGGGCAGGATCCTCAAGAAAAATCCAGATTTGCACACTTATGGTGATATTGCACACGCATACGGAGGTCCAATATTCCTGGTATTTGTGACAGGAATTTTTTCGGTTGACTTAATCGGTGCTACTTTATCATTGATTTTGCTCTTTTCCGATTCCTTTAGTGTTATTTTCCCCGAACTCAGCAAACCATTGTTAAAGACCATCATTGTATCAACAGTTTTATTTTTGTCCCTCTTGCCATTGTCTGTTTTGTCTATCTTTAGTTTGTTTGGTATCTTTGCCACAATCACAATCATTATCATCATCGTCTTGTGTGGATTTGCTACCACAGTTAGTCCAGGTTCATTAATTACGCCAGAGGTCACTAATCTTTACCCAGTGTCTTACAAGTACCTCACAATCAGTTTGGGAATTTTCATGGCCCCTTGGGGCGGACATCCCGTTTTCCCGGAGTTGTACCGGGATATGAGACACCCAACGAAATACTCAAGTTGTTGCAATACTTCATTTTTTGTATCTTTTGGATTAGACTACTTGATCGCGATAGTGGGGTTTTTGATGTATGGATTACAATGTGAAGACTCCATTGTCAAGAATATTTTGAGCAATTCCAATTATCCATCTTGGGTGAGCCCAGTGTTTTGTGTCTTAATGGGTGTTCTTCCTGTGTCAAAGTTACCGTTGGTTACCAAACCAATAATCACTGTTTATGAGAACTTGTTGAACTTACATCCGAAAGTCCTTGGTGACCATAAAAACATTGTCCAAGTCCACAACTACAAGTTGAAAAGATTTATCTCTAGAGTTATCTTTTGCGGTAGTCTTTTATTGATCTCACTTCTTTTCACTTCTTTTGGCAAACTAGTTGCATTCCTAGGAAGTGCCATTTGCTTTAATATTTGTCTTACATTGCCGTTATTGTTTTACGTGCATTTCATGAACGGTGAATTACACTGGGGTTCCAAGTTGGCTTTTCAAGTCGGGATTGTAGTGTCCTTCTTGTGTTCGGTTGTTGGAACCTATGGAACTTTTGCATTTGATATCGCAGTCTAGCACAAGAGTATCAAGAACTAACTATTTTAAAACTTTTATTAATAAATATTGGCATATTTTCAAAGAAGTGATATTTTACATTTATCGACAAGCAGGTTAACGCATTGTCTTCCGCGTGGAACGGTCAAAGGTGCCGTTAGAACTTGCCGTGCTATTGCGTCTAGAGTATCTGTGTTGATAATCTGAGAGAACTTCATCTTCGTCGTCTGCTAAACCACTGGCATACATCATACTGTCTTTCTGAGACTTGGCCAAATATTGGGCCATGACTTCAGATCCTGAGGTTGAATATGACGACGTCTTGACCTGATTTGGATATTGCTGATGACTGTAGTATTGCTGTGGGGCATATTGCTGTGGGGCATATTGCTGTGGGGCATACAGCTGTGGAGCGTAATGTTGAGGAGGATAGAATCCTGTCGCATGCGCAGCCCCATATGTATAACTGGGATGTGATACAAATACTGGCCTCGAATGATTAGTGTTCCTTGGAATTTGCGGTGAAGCAAAATATCCCGAGTGCTGTTGCATAAATGGCGATCCAGAAAACTTGTATGATTGATGAACCGAAGGAGCATGCTGATGTGCATGATGTACCCGAGGAGCTATCGAAAAGGTGGAAGAATTCCTCGAGCTCATCAAAGCAGGTTCAGAATTATAATTATTGTGATAAACCCTATGGCGATGCGACTTTCCTGACTTGGGCTTTGGATGGTCTCCATTCCGTTCCACAGTGGAACTCGTCTCGTCGCCACAAATAATAATGGAGACTTCGTCATCATCGTCATCATCGTCATCATCGTCATCATCATCATCGTCATCAGCATCATCAGCATCATCGTCATCATCGTCAACATCATCATCGTCACCTTTTTCATCGACAGTAGCAGCATTGACATCAGCACCGGCTTCGTTCTCAGCATCGTGAACTTGTAGAGCAACACCGTCGTTTCCAGCAACTTGAACTTGTGATACATCATCTTCGACACCAACAGTGGCTTTGCTAGAGTCTTCAGCATCTACCTCATTTGAACTTTCAGTAGTATTATCTTCCAGTTTCTTTCCCTTTTCTTTATTGGAGTTACTGATAATACCAAACACCATGGCGGCTTCCTCGTTTATAGTATCTTCCATGAAGCTTTCATGCTCCTCATGAGCATTGCGTTCTTGTCTTTTTTCCTTATAACGACCGCGTTTTTGCAAATTCTCGTGGAGTAAATGCTGGTATTGTTGGTACGTGGAACCAAGTAAATGTGGTGACTTTTTCCTGAAACTGAATTTAGGTGGATTACCACATCTGTCCTTAGCAAAACTGACCTTGAAGACGCTGTACTTTTCGTAAAACTTTCTTGCATCTAATAAAGGATCCACGCTATTGGTTTTTTCCATTATCAACTTTGCCAATTTTTGAATAGCACTATTAGTTTCCAATTCAAAAAGTTGAATAACTTTGATGGCGTCATATATATACAAGAAATTGAGGAAACAACAATCCTTGTTGTGGTAAAAGTTGATTTGTTCCAAAGAGCCGAATATAGAAAATTCTCTTCGTAATTGTTTTTCAGAGGGAATATGGGGCCTTGGGGGTAAAGTTGCATCCGGTGGAGCATCCTTAAAGAGTTTAATACCAAGGTAAATGTTTCTCGATGCACCAGCAGTAACCGCAAGAGAAATTTCTCTGTTCAAAGGCCCACTATGATTCTTGGCCCAACCAACACTAATATCATGGCCATGTATGATTAACTGATGCATAACTTGATGGTTGAGATAAAACTTGAGTGCAATACCAGGATCGATAAAAGTTATGAAGCAGACCCTCTTTTCCTTGTGATAGTTAATGGATTCAACCAAACCACCTGCCCTAACATTATTTGCTATTTCTTCAACAGTTGTGTTTGGGTGGAAATTACCAAGATAAATGGTTCTATTTCCGACGTTGAAGGGGTCATGACTCATCTGGAAATTGCTCATTGTTGGAATTCCTGCCTGTTGAGGAGCTGGTGGATTAGAATAGGCAGGATTATGAACCATAAACGATTGGGGACTTGGACCCGTACCCTGGCTAGGCATATGTTGAAAAGGCATATGATGCGTGAATCCATTTGGTGTATGCATAGGGGAAGAAGTAGCGAATTGGTTTGAAAGTCTTGTTCTGTTTCTAAGGGGAGTTGAACCCATGTTGACAAAATCTTGAGAAGAACTGGAAGCCGTATGGGTAGAGGTGGAGGGCGAGGGTGGATCCAAAATAGATTCATTTGAACTTATGGATTCAACCAAAAAGTGGGAATGAGATACATCCAAATCCAAATTGATGCTTTTATCCACAGTAGAATCGTACATGGAAGTAATCTCATCATCTTCTAATAACTTCATGCTCTCAACGTCATTAACTATACTTTTAACATCACTGTCAAACGTTTCGTCGACCCTTTCAGTGGATTCATTATCCCTGAACGCACGAGACTTTGATTTCTTTGGCCTTTGTCTATGTATAGGCGTTTGGTCGCATCTATCCTTGTGAAATTGGACGGACAGAAATACTACGTTGTACTTCGTAGTGACTGGTCCGTCACCCTTGTAAGGTTTTAAGGAATCCAACGAATCTTCACTGTTTCGTTCGTTATACTGGATTCTTTTCGAATAATGTTCATAAGTCTTTATAGCTGAATCTATCGAGGTAAAATGGATTAATGCTTTACCGGTGATTCTGTTGTCCTCCGACACATTGTCAAATGGGAGAGACATCTTAAATTGCTCGATGTCGCCGAATTTAAGACATTGGTTGTGAATGGCAGAATTGATGCTAGAGATGACGACATCGTGAGAGTCTTGAACGTCTGAACTGATGGAAAACTTGAATATCAAGGAGCGGGTGGCGTTGTATTCGACGATGTAGTTGAGGGTTTTCATTTTGATAAAATCTTGGGGAAGGTTGTTTGAGTTCTCGTTCAATTGTATTTTCAAGTAGTTAGAGTTGGAAAGCTTTTCCTTTAACTGCTTAAGGTTGGCATTGTTCTTATAGTATTTCAAATGAAAGAGTATGGAAATGTTGGAGTTGATAAACGATATGTAGCAAGATTGCAAAGTTGGAGGAAGAGAGGGATCTTGTTCGAGAAGGTGACGGGGTGTTGGTTTAGAGAACATCTTGCAGTATTCGATGGGCCCGAACTCGATATTGTCAAATAGTTGGGTTAGAGTCACGTCATTGCTGATATGCTTCAAGATAATCGTCCTGGAGAGATTTAGAGAATCTAAATTGGACGAGGGGACGCTGAGACCAGAGTTGGAGTTGTTGAGGTGGGTGAGAAATGGTGGAGGTTGATGTTGGGATGGATGGGGAGGTAGGACTTGCGGGAAGGGGTACTGTAAGTTTTCAACTATTGGCGTCGATGTGGGAAACATGGCGCGTTGGTGGCGGTCAACTGAGAACATCAAAAAAGTTGTTAGGGGGACGAGAAGCGAAGGTGGGATGCAGTAATAGTTGGTGTTGGAGGTGGTGGGTGATGAGGTACTGTTCCAGTAGTAGATTGGAGCTCGAGGAGGAGAAGGAGGAGGATGAGGAGGAGGAGAAGGAGAAGGAGGAGGAGGAGAAGGAGGAGGGAGATGGGCAAGTCGAGGGGGTGGATAAGTATAGGGAGATGATTATTGGGGCGGAGGATGTTGTGACACAGTTACTGGAAGGCCAAGTGAAGAACTCGAAGAAAGACTGAGGATTAAATGTTAACAGAGGGACAAGAAAGCACAGAAATATTAATGGGCACTAAAGTTCGCAACACGCACAACGCGCTATAAAATAATTGACGACTTTTTTTTAGAAAGAGGAAATAGGAAATAGGAAAAACGCATGGGAACCCACCCAAACAGGCACGGGCTCCAAAGCAATAAAGGTCAGCATATCACGTTACAGATCTAGATATAGCGTGCCAAGGTACAACAGGAAGGGATATGGGGTACAGTACCCGCACCTTTGATACATGGGGCAAGACTGACGACACCCTGGTTATGCTTTCTGTAGGGGGGAAACACTAGACCGAAGATTTGAGTGCTGGCATCAATATGCGAGGGGTTACACAAAACTATGCACATGGCTAAAAAAAATATCAGCACCATATTTATACCGGTAGGAGGAAGAAACGAGACACAAAAGCCCTATGCGGGAGAATTATTCACCACGAATTAAGCTATTTGTCTTGCATACATGCGCCAGGCCCCGCCCTGATTAATTTGCTTCTATACATGACTAGCTTGGACTATGACATGTCAAAATAAAAAACGCTGGGAGGGGACTACCAGAAAAAAAAGCCCGCTCGCCAAGAGTGTACAACTTCTCCGAGGAATCTATATTCCTGGGGAGACATGGAGGTAGATGTATGCTGGAGGGAAAGGACAAAGACTGAAATAGTGACATATAAGGCGACAATCCTTAATGTGGCAAACACACACACACACACACACACCCATTACCGCTCCCCCTCCTGAATAAGGCGACATACTTCAAAAGGGCCCAGATCTTTAAGCATCAGTCCCTAATAGGATTGTTGCCAGATCTTAAAATTATTTCGACTTTAAATTTCATTTGGCCAAACGTTGCTATAGACTTGGAATTTTTTTTTTTCACCTGCACCAACCAGAGAACAACTCGAACATTTCGGTAAAAAATCTCCTCACTATCATAATTTTTGAATTATCCCCAGACGCCAGACTTCCCAAAGGGGGTGGCTATTTTTTTGAGGATTGGCCGATTTTCTTTGTAAACACGATAGTAGAACCATAAAAATAAAGCCAGCTGATCTTGAAAATTCCAGTTGGCTTGGGAAGAGGCTGGAATTATTTTGGTGCCTCGCTTTCTAGAAGACGTTTTTGTCATCTAAAATTTGGCCCGCTACCTGTGAATTAATCAGTGGCGGATAGGAACCTAGGCATAAATACTCTGCTCTTGACACCGAGAAGAAAACAAGCGTGTTGTTGGAGGTTCCATCAGAAAAAAAATTGTTACAAATACAACATCTACGGAAACGTCATCAGATGTATCTACAGGTATCGCTTTCGATCTGCTCTGCACATTAGGGCGTGAAGCACGCTAGAGTGCCTCCAATTATAATATATACTGGAAGCATCGTGCCGTTCCACCAAGAACCAGAACAAGAACCTATTCCTAGATTAAGTCTTCCAGGGGTTGTCCTGTGGTACTACACACACGTTTCCGTTTGCCCTGTTCCATTTCCTCCCACCATTAACCTCCGCCCCGCCTCCCGTCATTCTCCACGCTGTTTTCTTGTAGTCTTGGCCACCACCTCCTCACTACCAAAACACCAACGCGTTTTTCAAACCCCCAGACGTCAACTTCTACGTCTAGTTGTCACCACTTGACTCGCTAGTTTTCCTAATCGGGCTGTTTTGAAAATGGACGACGGGACCGCGGACGGTTTTGTGTAACTTTCGTGGGATGAGAATTTTTTCTACCTCCTTGATCAAATTTTCAATGCGGTGAGCGGTTGTTTTTGATTTGCCTAAACAACTCTACTATTATTAAGTAACATTAAAATGGCTGAAGCTCAGGTTCCTGTTTTTAAGTTAGTTCTTGTTGGTGACGGTGGTACCGGTAAGACCACCTTCGTCAAGAGACACTTGACTGGTGAATTCGAAAAGAAATACATTGCCACCTTGGGTGTCGAAGTCCACCCATTAGGCTTCCACACCAACTTTGGTCAATTAAAGTTCGATGTCTGGGACACTGCCGGTCAAGAAAAGTTTGGTGGTTTGAGAGACGGTTACTACATTAACGGTCAATGTGGTATCATCATGTTCGATGTCACCTCCAGAATCACCTACAAGAACGTTCCAAACTGGCACAGAGACTTGGTCAGAGTGTGTGAAAACATTCCAATCGTCTTGTGTGGTAACAAGGTCGATGTCAAAGAACGTAAGGTCAAGGCCAAGACCATCACCTTCCACAGAAAGAAGAACTTGCAATACTACGATATCTCGGCCAAGTCCAACTACAACTTCGAAAAGCCTTTCCTCTGGTTGGCCAGAAAGTTGGTTGGTAACCCACAATTAGAATTCGTTGCTTCTCCAGCTTTGGCTCCACCAGAAGTCCAAGTCGATGCCGAATTGATGCAAAAATACCAACAAGAAATGGAACAAGCTACCGCTTTGCCATTGCCTGATGAAGATGACGCTGACTTGTAAGCGCCAGGTTTTATATAGTTTTTAATAAACCTTGTTCATTTTATAAATATACCTGTAAATACTAGGGGAGTGGGGCAAAACTTCCATGGAAATGACACAAGATGAGGTCGCTTCGAGACTGTGCTCTCCAGTGTTCACGGTTTATGCTACGCACCAAATGCTATGCGACTGTTCTACTCAGTCGACTCATACTGTTCATCATCAACAGTTACTCAAACGAGCTTGTATCCCTTTTGTAGTTTAGCACCGCCCGCTGGTACTCCTCTGTATTGTGATGAACCGAAGGTGGAGGCAACGGGAACCCGTTGAGATTGGGCGGTGGTGGTAGGGTTGTAGTCTCTACCGAACCAGAAGCAGCAATAGCTTTCTTGTTGTGGGAGCTGGTGCTGGCAGGGTTTCCGGGAGCGTTCTTGTTGAGCAGCACCAAATCGAACTCGTACAATGTATCATTGGCATTCCAGATGCCTGTCTCCTTTGCCTTTTGTTCGTAATAATTACAATAATACTTTATGTGATTCTTCCCTATTAAATGGGATTTTCTAACACTCATGGTGTCATGCGTAAGGTAAGACTTGCAGTAATCGCAATAATACTTGGGCATCTTTGACTTATATCTTACACTGGATCTAGCGATCTTCAAAGTATATCGAGGTTTATGGTAAGGATTTAGTCACCTGATATCATGCACATGATTTTCCCACATCGATCTCGCCAACCAATGAAACTGCGCTGCCGTTTTTACCCTGGTTTTTTTGGGCACCGCGCACGACACCTATACCGAAACTCGGTTCGATGAAAATATCATTCGCCAGAGAGCTTTCAAGTAATTGTACCGAATTAGTAAACATGTTGAGACAATCTGTTATTGTAAGTATAAGCCAATAATTGCATATGTGGACGAACTGAACATGGATCTATTTGATTGGGATGTTAAACGCCCTCGAAGGCAGAATTTTATCACCATGAAAGGAAACGACAACGACGAAACGTACATGATAAAAGAATGGCAATATATCCCACGAAAAGAACCATAAATGATCTCCTTATGCTGAGGAATCGATGCTCGTATTGCCTCAATTGATAATGGACACCACTAACAATCTAGCGTTTAACCTCCAAGAGACTTTTCTCCATCACTCCAAGAAGAAGCAACTTGGTTTCTGACTTATACGTGCAAAACATCAAGCAATTCAAGCCCCAAGCTTTGTCCGCCAAGGACCTTGAAAGCGCTGTCAAGGCTTTCCAATTGCCAGCCAAGGCTGAAATTCCAGAAGCTGAAGTGTCTGCTCAAGCTTTAGGTGAATACGAAGCCAGCGAAGTCGAAACCGCCGAAGTCTCTACTTCTACTGCCGCTCCAGTTGCTGAAGAAGACTGGTTTGTTTTCGAAGAAGAAGCCGAAGAACATCACTAAGCATATGGAGTATAGATGTGCTCTATAGTAATAAAAACATGTTAGAAATGAATGTAGGAACCGCAGGGGACGTAGGAAAGGACGCAACCACAAGTTCTCACGTCATCTACTTACTATTCCACTTGATAAGTAATGTTAGTGATACAGTGCCTTCTATTCCGACACACCCTGACCAAGCCAAATCCACCTTCACTGGTTCAATAATAGGAGAAATCAAGTCGATTTGCGATTATAGACCACAAACCACCAGTTGGTACCCCAAAACAGATTAAAAAATACAACTCTGAACGTCCGGGAAACATCGCTACTTCAGATATCTGCCAGTTCGTGGTCTGAATCGCTTTGCCATGTAAATCAGGTAACTCATCAGAGATGGACTGCAGATAGCCCACGTTTTTATGTACAACCGCGATGTTTTGATTTGGTTACTATCTCCAAACAACAGACATGGCGGAACTAGACACAGAAACCGTCCGTAATGCCGCCGACATAGTGAACTCGATGTTACTTACTCGGGCATACATTGAGGAGGAACTTAAATTTAATTCCATTAACTGGAAAGAACTTACGCATGACCAGGCAGTGGGTGATCTTGTGGTAACAGAAACTGTCTATAACAATGATAAGGCGCTTATTAATATTATCCATTCGCTAGTAAGTGCCGTGGACCGTCTGCGTCACCAGCATAAGCTTTCCAATCAGACAATTAGTAAGAAAGATAATACCATCAATGCTTTGAATAAACGGATCGAGTCGTTAGAACGAGAGTTGGCTAGCTGCGAATCTAAGCTCAACCAGTCCCAAAACTACGACCAAACCATTCTAACAAGCAAAATAACAGACCTTACGAAACAAAACAAACTTCAGGCTCAAGATATTGTCAAACTCAAGAACTGGACGAATGATCTCGGTACAAAGTACCAAGTTGAGACAAAGCGAAAGAACTTGGAAATCAACGAATTGAAAGATAAGCTATTAGACAAGCGGAACCTTTCCTCAACTATTACCTATGGCATACCCCTCTCGGAGAGCTTGACGCCTCCCTCCAATACGCCCACTAGCTCATACATTTATAACAACAACCCCATCATCGATAACGCAACAGGATACATCAGCAACACCGAAACCATAACGTCCGTGGTAAATAGCGAGTATGAAGAAGTTATTTCTGATATGTCACCAGTGATAGACAGTTTAATGGCAGAAAACTACAAGTTTACGCGATTTGTGGAGTTATTAAACACCTATTACACCACTTTCAATAGCCAATTTTCCGACCTCAAACCGAAGAGCACTTCGTTGAATTTACCTAACCCTTCAAACATCATCGATCTCAATGCAATCTCCAATGCAGACACAGCTACAATCAAAAAGTATTTTGACGAAATGGAAACATTTGAATTTGTAGCCAAACCGGTTTTAAACAGCATATACAGATTCTATCACAACATCAACAATTTGGTCCAGGTCATTGGATCCACAAGTCTAACTTTGGAATCGGATGATTCTAAGACGAAGCAATTGGAAAAGGAACTAGAACTCATGAGAAAAAATTGGCAAGATGCTTTGAAAACAGCCGAGAATTGGAAAAATTACCAGCAAAGAAATAGCAACGTGCCCTAATCAGTCACTTGGGTAAGATTTGATTCTGACACCAGTTTCAAGAGGGTGGTCTCGAGAGAAACTACTCGCAAGGGGAAGTCTTTTAACAATTCCGACTCACCAGTTTCGTCTTGTTTCACCTTTAGATGGAACGAATCGTGGTTAAACTCAAGGTATGTGCTCAAGATAATTCCAGTACAGTAAATTTTGTCATAGTTGGGATCAGAAGAGTCGAGCAAATCCATATTATAGCCATCAAGAGTGGACCCACTCGAGCGTGGTGTCGCTAGGGATTCCGAGCTTTGTTTAACCTGTTCCATTGACATTGGTCTGGCATGGTCATCCTTGACATGCTTAATATAAAACTTGACTACCCTGAGCAAGTCTCCATTTTGCAAGGAAGTGAACTCGTAGTCGTGTGTCCCGTGAAACGGTTTAACAACGACGACAACGCCTCCAACCGATATTGTGTTCCCCAGGAAGGGATCTCTCACCTTTTTAATTGAATTTTCGTCTTGGTTCACTGAGTTCTGAATGAGGTGCTGTAACATTAGCGTCCGAGAGAAACTGTCGTATTGATCAGACAAATACAACTGACTCTTTCTCGATGGTGGCTCTACCACTGCGTGGAGGGTGTTTGATTGATCACGTTTATACTTAATAAACGACATACGCTTAGCAATCCGGTTTTGGCTACTGGAACGAGCCAATTCGCCCGGACTACCAAACAATCCTTCAGTTACTCGGTCGAAAGTTTCGGCAACACTTTTGTACTCCAGTTGATTATCGCCAGAATTGGCGGTGGAGCCAATGGGCTTGATAGGAGGAATGTACTGCAAGAAATCGGTATTGTACACTTGTTTCTCGAGATCAAACTCGAGCAGTTCCCTTGGCTTTGAATTGGCGATCTGGGGGTGGCCCTTGGGTTTCCCAAAATGTAAAGCAGTCAACGTATTCTTGCTGCCTGCACCACATATCTTGCAGAAATAGTATAAGTATACAAGGGTAATAATCAAGACCAATAAAACGACAGCAAGAACGATTGACAACACTAAAGTTGCTAAGGGGAAGCCCGAAAGTGCCATTGTTGTTATTGAGTTTGGGGTGGCTGCAAATAAATTTCTTATGTACGGGGAGGTCGTGCGAAAGCAATAATTGACACCCACAACCAACCATAGTAGCTAGAGATAGTTCATTCGTGACTACCATGCTAATTTTTTGAATCATTTCTGTTCTTTCTTATTCAAACTGTCCAAGAATTTGTCAAACTCTGCATCTGGATCCACTTCTTCTTCCTCTTTTTCACCTTGTACCTCCTCTTCCTTTGCTTCTGCGAGTGCCTTATATTTGCGATTTGACTTCTTGGACTTACTCTGCTTGAGCTTTGATTTTCTTTCCTGAATCACCGAGTTTCGGCTAGTAAGAGGATTCTGAAGATCTTCTAGCTTTAGAGCTAAGATTTCTCGCGCACGCTTCCGATTCAGCTCCTGTGAACGTGAGTACTGACATGTCACCACTATTCCGGTAGGTTTGTGAGTCAATTGTACCTTACTGTTCGATTTATTGATCTTTTGGCCACCAGGACCCCGTCCTCCTTTCAAGAATGACTCTTCGATCTCGTCTTCAACAATGAGCCATTTCGGCCGTGGTGGCAATTTATTGAGCCTGGGAATGCCAGCAACATATGCTGAAGAGGAAAGACATCTAGCCACAATCGGCGTTGTTCGTACACCAGCAAATATTTGAAATTGCCGAAGCATCAAGTGTATCCCCATCTATCGTATTCTGGCTGTGGTCTTGATGGGTCTTCAGTACAGGATTGGTTTATGTTTGCAGGTTGAACTCAGAATTTTGCACCTTTCTCGCGTCATTACCCAATTGGGACAAATTAAATGCATACACGTCCATCACCAAAAAGTTTCACACGTCTGAGATACTTCTTCCATTAGAACAACCATGTCATACGAAAGAGCCGAAGTATACGGTGCCCAGGTGTTGCCTGGTGAAGAACCAAAGGACAGTTCCTTTAATGAGATTATCAAAGCGTTCCGGGCCTTCATTCTCGAATTTAGACTCGACACCCAATTCGTTTACAGAGACCAATTGCGGGAAAACTTGTTGATCAAGAACTACTTCTTGAAAGTCAACTCAGAACACTTAATTGGATACAATGAAGAGTTGAACAGGAAACTTACCGATGATCCTGCCGAGATGATTCCGTTATTTGAAAAGGCCATCACCTATATTGCCAAACGTATTGCCTTCCTCAATGACGATGAAGCGCCTCTCGATTTCCCCAACTGTCAGCTTATCTTATACTCAAACGCCAGAAAGACCTCAATCCGTGATTTAGATTCTGAACATATCTCCAAGATTGTCAGAGTAAGTGGGATCATCATCTCGGCATCGGTATTATCGTCAAGAGCGACTCAAGTCCAATTGATCTGTCGTTCTTGTAAACATACAACAAAGATAGGTATTAAATCTGGATTTGGACAGATTATGCTTCCTAACAAATGTGAGGGAACTCACAATCACGACGAAACCTCTTCACAAGATAAGTGTCCTCCCGATCCCTACGTGATTGTGCACGACAAGTCCACATTTACCGATCAGCAGGTCTTAAAATTGCAAGAAGCTCCAGATATGGTGCCTGTTGGAGAAATGCCCAGACATATTCTTTTGCAAGCCGACCGTTACATGACAAATCAAGTTGTTCCAGGTACCAGAGTGACCATTGTTGGTATCTACTCTATTTTCCAGTCGAAGCAAAAGGGTTCCAATGCCGGTGCCAATACCGTTGCCATCAGAAACCCTTATCTTAAAGTGTTAGGTATTCAAACCGATGTGGATAGTGGTGTCAGTGGCCAAGGGATTTCCTTCACTGAAGAGGAAGAAGAAGAGTTTTTGAAATTGTCAAGATTACCAAACTTGTACGAAGTGTTTTCAAACTCGATTGCTCCTTCTATTTATGGAAATCAAGATATTAAGAAGGCCATCACCTGTCTCTTGATGGGTGGTTCAAAAAAAGTGCTTCCAGACGGTATGAGATTGAGAGGAGATATCAACGTGTTGTTATTGGGTGATCCTGGTACTGCCAAATCACAGTTGTTGAAGTTTGTTGAGAAGATTTCTCCCATCTCGGTGTATACATCTGGTAAGGGTTCTTCTGCCGCTGGTTTGACAGCTTCTGTCCAAAGAGATACACAAACTAGAGATTTCTACTTGGAAGGTGGTGCCATGGTTCTTGCTGATGGTGGTGTTGTCTGTATTGATGAATTTGATAAAATGAGAGATGATGACCGTGTTGCAATCCACGAAGCCATGGAACAACAAACGATTTCGATTGCCAAAGCCGGTATCACAACCGTGTTGAACTCCAGAACGTCTGTTTTGGCCGCAGCTAACCCTATCTATGGGAGATACGATGATAGTAAGAGTCCTAGTGAAAACATTGATTTCCAAACGACCATTTTGTCGAGATTTGATATGATTTTCATTGTCAAGGATGACCACAACGAAGACAGAGATATCAATATCGCTAAACACGTTATGAATATCCATACAGGAGGCAAGACTGAACAACAACAAGAGGGTGAAATCCCGATCGAAACGATGAAGAGATACATTCAATATGCCAAATTAAGAAGTGCCCCAAGATTATCTCCTCAAGCAGCCGAGAAGTTGTCATCCCATTTTGTTGATATCAGAAGGCAATTACATGCCAACGAAGCATTCATGAATGAAAGATCGTCTATTCCTATTACTGTTAGACAGTTGGAGGCCATTGTCCGTATCACTGAATCCTTAGCCAAGTTGACTTTGCAGCCAGTTGCTACGATAGAACACGTCGACGAAGCTATCAGACTCTTCACCGCCTCCACCATGGATGCTGTGGACCAAGGTGTCTCCAGTGGCGAGACTGTTGGAGGAGCCTTGAGTGCTGAAATCAAGAAGGTTGAAGCTGAGTTGAGAAGAAGATTGCCTATCGGGTGGTCTACTGCCTACAGAACGCTCAGAAGAGAATTCGTGGATTCGGGGAAAGTCAGTGCTGCTGCCTTGGATAAGGCCTTGTACATTATGGAACGTCATGAAGTGATTCGTTTCAGACACCAACGTCAAAACATCTTGCGGTCGGGTGTATAGTTTCAGTTCAGTTAAGTTGTATTTTATAATTTCATCCAGGTTTATTATTATATCTGTATTTTATATTAGTTACCATTTGAATGGTCTTATGCCTTTAGTATCACCACCACGGAGTCACCTCTCAAGAACAACTTCGATACAAACCGTTCTTTGGACACCGTCTTGATGCTTTTGCCCTTGTTGTTTTTAATGGACTCGGTCCAGAGCTCCTTGACATTTTCCAATATTAAGTTGCAATGTCTGTCAAAAGCACGAACCTTCGCTATCAACTTGTGGTTGTTACGACATGATATCACCACTGCCGTGTTGTTATTGAGGGCATTCTGTAGTAACGACATTGGGCCGTGGGTAAATTCAAACTCTTCGAGTTTCTGGAGTTCGAGCTCAGTAAGTTCTGACCGTGGTCTATCTATAAGTTCACTATAGTAGTTAGTAAGATTACTCTGGATTCGTACTTTGTCTTCAAACGATTTAACTTACCTCATGTTGCTTATTATGGTTATTGATGCTATTTGGTTATCACAACTACAATGCTTTGTATAGAAAATGAGATGTTTATCGGTATGCGCACGACAAAATGCTTCTCAAAAAGAAGGTCTCAGGATTGCAAAATTACAGCGACCATTAGAAGTCAGCACACAACAAGCATCCTAAAACCTCTAATTAGACTATTTAATGTTAGTCGTGCAAGAGAATGACTCTTTTTTACATATACGTTGTGATTCTTCATAATGAATTTTTTTGTATAAGTGTTTCCTAATTATACATTATACTATACAAAACTCTAAATCTCCTTTTTATACTGACTCAAAGGTGCCGCAAGTTGAGAACCCCTCTTAATGACATTCTCAACTCTATCCTTCAAAACTCTCGAGGGACATTCTACCGTCAAGTTGAGGAAATCGATTTTGGCTTCCGTCTTACCAATGGTGATCACACCAGCGTGCTTCTCCGTGGACTTGAACGAATCACCAAATTGTGCTTCCAACAACGACGTAATCCGATGTATACGACTTTCTATAGCTGCGTCTGCATGCGCGGAATCCTCGTTGTTTCCATGTGAATGCCCACATTCTTTGGACGTAAGTTTGACCGAGGCTGGAGACGAGTCGATCGAATAAAGAATAGCAACAACACTATCAGCCAAGGAATCGGCCATCAAGTTGTCGTTAATCCATTCGACTGTAAGATATAACCCACCAGTCTTGGTTCTGTCGACCAAAATATCAATCATTTCCATAACAACACCTTCCCATTCTTCTTCGTCGTCATTGACTACATTGACGTAACCAAACATTTGTTCCAAATGCCATTTCATCAACGAAATGTCAGCATTGATCTTCAAATTGATCTTAGACTTTACGATCGACGTCGAAAGCAGAGTGAACTCGTTCAAGTCTTGGATTTGAAGTAAGTTCAAATCAAAATCTTTGGCAACAAGCACACCAGCAACCAATTGGCCAGTTTTGAGGGTGTTTGGTTCAACAGCTGTTTCCTTCGCGTCAACGCCATTCTCTTTCTTCTCTCCATCCTCCTGTTCTTTCTTTGCGCTTTCTAGTTCTTCTACTTCATCAATTTCCATGATCTTCTCATTCTCTTGGTCGAGCTTGGCCTTGATTTCTTTCTTCAACACCAGAAGCTGCTCCTCAGCCAACGAACCCAAGACCTTAGCAATCTTCAACCCTTTAATTCCAATTAATAAATCTTCACAGTTCTTTGGATTGTAAACTTTGATTTCTTGGTCTGTCCCCTTTCTTGGAGCATACTTACTCAACAATGCCGACTTAAGTCTACCAGTAGGAACAGAGTCACCATGAACAAGAATAATCTTGGAAGGCGAAACTTTTTCAATGAACTCGGAGTTCTGTTGAAAATCCACATGTGCAGCAAAGGACACTTCCTCAACATTTATACGACGAGGAATTGTAAGGTCTGGGTTTGCAGAAGACTGAATAGTGTGAGGTTCATTCAATAATATTTTTGCCATTGTACCTTCGACAGAAAACCCGGTCATTATAATCTTATTTTTGGGATCAGGGGCCCATTTTTCAAGTAATTGTCTGGAAACCCCTGTTTGTAACATACCTGGGGTTGCAATTACCACTGAAGGACCAAAATCTTGGAACTTTGATAAGTCTCTAATCGATTTGATAAATTTGAAATCAAAAGGATTGGATTTCTGGCCTGGATTAGATGCAGTGAGACGAATATTGTCATTCATGATACTTGTATAAGTTTGGTAAACAGCCATACACTTCTTTGCCAATGTGGAGGCGTAGTATATGTTGATATTCTGGAGATCTTCGTTCTGGGACCAGTACTCGTCCAAAATCAACAAAAGTTCTTGAACAGTACCAAGGGCAAATACCGGCATCAACACTCTTCCTCCTTTGGTCAACGTGGCATGGATCGATTTGGTAAGCCTAGATTCGAGTTCGACTCTTGGTTCTAAAGTACCAGTACCAAACGTGGACTCTGAAATTAAGATATCAGGGCGCATAGGAGGTACTTCAGCAGCGTGCAAGTGTCTATTTTCTTCACGGGAGTAATCTCCGGTGAACAACACCTTGAGACCACCTATTTCGATAAAGTACATACACGAACCAAGGACATGTCCCGCATGGTAAGCTGTGAATCTGATTCCGTCCAATTCGATGGTGGAATGGTAGTCGATGGTTTCAATTCTGTCAAACGAGCTCATCAAATCGTCATCAGTATACAAGTTACTTGAGCCGGCATTGATGGAGCCTTCGTCGGCGTTGTCGTTTTTGCCCACGCCACCACCGATGGAGGTCACTCTAACAAAATCTTGAAGAAGCCAACGGTAAATGGCCTTAGTGGCCTGAGTCATAAACACTCTACCCTTGAATGTTGTGTGCTGCATGACATAGGGCAAGGAGGCCGCATGGTCCAAATGGAAGTGACTGATCAACAACACGTCCACCTTGGAGAGATCGTACTCGTCGTAGAACGGGAAGGATGCATGGCCCGACAACGCCGGGTGGATCCCTGCATCAAGCATGATGACCTTGTTTTTGTATTCAATGATGTGACACGAACGGCCGACTTCATTACAGCCACCAAGGCCGAAGAACCTGAAGCTGTCTTCGTCAACTGTCATTGTGGTGGTTGGTAAAATTTAATTTGTGCGTGAGAAGTATTTGAACATTTGATGAGATCTACTGGAGAAGTTACGGGAATGGGAAGTGAAGAGTGAAGACGACAAAAATTACCCAAAAAACGAAGAATAGTGACGAAAGCGGATTGTGGTTGGTCAGAGACATACATTTCTGTTAATAATGATTTTAGGACAATTTGTCCACTGGTTTACATTAGAGTATTGCTTCGTATTGGTTGCAACCTTTGCTAGGTCAACATTCGAATTAGAGCCAAGCGCAGCATTCAACAGTTAGTCTTAACCAACAATTCCGACATCAAACGGTAAATCTTCCGTAATCAAGCACGACATCGCCTTGATATCGCTTACTCGACAATCTTGTCGTGTTGAGCTCATTTTCCTTTAAAGGAGCAACCTTGGCAAAAAGAGGAGTTGAGTGTTATTACAATAGCATAGCATGGGAGCCTCTACGGTATTTGCATTCGATGATGATGATGGGGCTGATTTCTGGGCGGAGTTATACGATACCAACGATCTCCAGCAAGTGATCGGCACCTTCCATGACGTATTGAATTCAGTCAAGGTGGACTTGTTTGATGCTTCGGCTGCAGTAGTGGGTGTCTATGTGGTTTTGGCCCTCGACGACATCAGTACGCTTGAGAATTTATCCAGGGAAGAGATGGACGGAGAGACTCGGGACGAATTCTTTGCGTTTGTCAAAGCAAACAAACCATCGTGGGACTCGGACTACGCCACGGCTGTCTACGATGTTGAGAACGGTTCGTCTGGGTTGACCATCAAGGAATTGTCAAGAGAAGCACTCAAGCGAGTTAAGAACAAGGACTGTGAGCTTTACGAGCAGTGGAAAGTAACAGAGTATTTTGATGATTGGCAGGCCACTCTCGAGGCACTATATGAACGGCTTGACCAATAGATAGACTACAGTATAGTTAAACTACTGTAGAAACTACAGTAGAGATAAGTGACAGTGAGCAGGAACTTTTTGGCTGTGAAAATCTCACTAGCTTGAAAATTACAAAGAAACCCTAACTGGGCATCAGTCCCAGAACCAGCCTGAAAGGTATCAGAATAATAAATAAAGTACTCAGCTAAGTTGTTAATGCTCTGGTTTCTTCTCCAATGTGTAGGTTCTCTTGTCAATAAGAAGCACTTTCATTACCAAACATCGCCAACGGTCGCCAATTCTCGGTAGGTTTCTCTCTCCATCACTGCACTAACCTTTTCCGCCGTGGGCGCGCGCACTAAAATATCATTTTCTCGCTCTCTACTCATCTTACAGAACTGGATCCCACCACCGTACGCGTCTATGAAGCTCAAGCTCCGTACGCAAAATACCGAGAGTCTCAAAACGGCGCTCTCGCTAATCAGTCCGATCCGACGCTATGTCATTCTCAAATTCACCCCCACCCAGTTGCTGGTGATCCTGGTCAATGCCCAGTCGGTAACGAGCGAGCCCCAGGTCTGGTGCAAGTTCAAGACCGCCGCCATCTTTGACCACATCGAGATCCAGAGTCTCCGCGAAAACACCATCGCGTTGGAGATCAACGTCGAGCTCTTGCTCCAGACGCTCCGAAACTTTGATCGCGCCAATAGCGACGGCCTTAACGTACGTCTCCAGCGCAAGGACTCGTCGGGCGGCAACGGCACCAGCACCGGCACCAGCAGAACCGCGTCGCTCGCCCTCTTCTATTCCAACGTCAATGCCAACACAAACACCATCAACCATACGTTTCGGATCCCGGTCAAGATCTTGAAAAACACCCACGAAGCCATCATGTTGCAGGAGCCCGAGGTCACCGACGTGTCGCTCATCATGCGGCTACCGCCCGAGTTTGCCACGATCTACAGGCGGCTCGAGAAGTTCAGCCGTGGAGCCGGCGATACCGTCACCATCAGGACCGGCAACGACGGATTCTTGGGGTTTGTGCTCGAGCAGGAGGGCAAGTATCGTGTCACGGCCAGCTGGAACGACAAGCTCGAGGTCCAGCAGCCGAAAACCGAGTCCGAGCCATCGCCAGCGCTGGACGACCACTACGAGATCTGTGTGCGGCTCCGGGACTGGCTCCGTGCCGCCCGAATCGTCCAGACCTGCCACACCGTGGTGCTCCTCGTTACATCTACTGACTGTATGCTCCACTGCATGCTAGAAGACAGCGACGACATCGAAATCGTGTACTATATCAGCGGCATGCGTCGCGACTAATGCGAGCGATCCCAACTGCCATTTTTTATTTGCAGTCGCAGTCGCACTAATAAATCAACCGCACACTAATTTCGCCGACGATGACTCTTCGCGCGAGTCACCATCTTATTTATACATATATCCATCACCAGGCGTGTGTTTGATTGTACTCCTTCCTTACCATACTGACCTGTTGTATTTTTTTGTTTGTTTGAAACGCTACAATGTCATTAGACCGTGAAGAACCCAACTATTTCGGTGCTGGACCAGCCCTCTTGCCCACCTCGGTGTTGCAGCAGGCCGCCTTGGACTTGCTCAACTACGACGGAGAAAACTTGGGGGTAGGAGAAATCTCCCACCGTTCCAAGCCCGCCATCAAGGTTATCGACGACACCAAGGCTAACTTGGCCAAGTTGTTGTCTATTCCCGACACCCACGAAGTCTTTTTCATGCAGGGTGGTGGTACCACGGGGTTCTCGTCCATCGCCTACAACTTGATCGCTAACTACGCCAAGACCCACGGGGGAAAGAAAGGAAGAGCTGCTTATGCCGTCACCGGTGGTTGGTCAAAGAAGTCGGCTGAAGAAGCCGCCAGATTGGGCTTTGACGTCGATGTTGTCGTCAACACCAAGGACAAGAAGTTTGCCGATATTCCTCCATACTCCGAATGGAAACCAATTGGTCCAGACACCGCCTACTTGTACGTCTGTGACAACGAAACTGTCCACGGTAACGAATTCAAGGACACTCCTCCTACCGACTACTTACCTGAGGGTGTCGAATTGGTGGCCGACATGTCGTCCAACATCTTATCTAAAAAGATCGACGTCAGCAAGTACGGTTTGATTATGGCCGGTGCACAAAAGAACATTGGTTTGGCTGGTTTGACTATCTACATTATCAAGAAGTCGTTGATCGAACAGCCCAGCGACGCCGAATTGAACGCCTCTGGTATCCCATTGGTGCCAATCGCATTCCACTATCCTACTGTCATTGACAACAACTCTGCCTATAACACGATTCCAATCTTTACCTGTCACATTTTGAAGTTGGTGACAGAAAAGTTGATTGCCGAAGGTGGAATCGAAGCCATTGCCAAGGTCAATGCCGAAAAGTCCACCTTGTTATACTCGGCGTTGACCAAGTATCCAGAATTCTACAAGTTGCCAGTAACGAATGCCAACGTCCGTTCCGACATGAACGTTGTGTTTAGACTTCCTAGCGAAGAATTGGAAGCCAAGTTCTTCAAGGAAGCCACCGACAAGAAGCTCGTTGGCCTCAAGGGACACAGATCTGTGGGTGGTATGAGAGCCTCCATATATAATGCTGTTTCCCTTGACAGTGTCAAGTTGTTGGTTGCGTTTGTTGAAGAATTTGCCCAACAGAACCAGTAGTAGATATCCAAATAATAGAAGTTAAAACATTTGAAAATAGAGTAGGTGTAGTTTTTTGTATTGCAAAATAGCGAGATTTATTTATTCGCTTGATAATATATTTTTCACTTTTTCGCTAACCCAGTATAGAACATAGAACAGATTCACAGAGATGATCCGGTGGATACGGCCACTACGAGCGTTTTCGTCAAGTCGTCATGTCACCGCTGCCAAGATACTTTCAGTGGAAGAGAAGCGGATAGTGCTTAATAAGGAGAAGTACCGCCAGGACATAGAGGAACGGCTTTCCAAGATACCCATATCCAACTACAGAAACTTCAGCATTGTTGCCCATGTCGACCACGGAAAGCTGACGTTGTCAGACCGTCTTTTGGAATTGACCGGCGTGATACAGCCCGGTTCGAATAAACAAGTGTTGGATAAGCTCGACGTGGAGAGGGAGCGTGGAATCACTGTCAAGGCCCAGACGGTGTCGATGTTCCATTACGACCCAGTGACACAACAGGATTACTTGCTCCATTTGGTGGATACACCTGGCCACGTTGATTTTCGTGCCGAGGTGTCGAGATCGTATGCCTCGTGCGGTGGGGCTCTCTTATTGGTCGATGCATCGCAAGGTGTCCAAGCACAGACCGTGGCCAATTTCTATTTGGCCTACAGCATGGGGTTGAAGTTGATTCCTATTATCAACAAGATAGATTTGGATCAAGCTGATATCCCGATGGCCATGGACCAGGTTGAGAATACCTTCGAATTGCCTCGTGAGGACTGTATACCTGTGAGTGCTAAGACTGGGTTGAACGTCGAAAATATCATTCCAGCTGTTATAGATCGGATCCCGGCTCCTACAGGAGATCCTACAAAACCATTAAAGGCATTGTTGGTAGATTCATGGCATGATTCGTATGTTGGCGTGGTGATGTTGGTGCATGTGGTCGATGGATTCATCAAAAAGGGCATGAAGTTGGTCTCAGCGCATTCAGATAAAAAGTACGAAGTCAAGGAGGTTGGAATCATGTATCCAGACAACCTTCCAATGGATAAAATCGTTGCTGGACAAGTTGCATACGTTGTCCCAGGGATGAAAAATTCACGAGAAGCTCTTGTCGGCGATACTTTTTTCCAAAGCGGTAAACATGAAGGTTTGGAACCTCTCCCAGGCTTTGAAGAACCCAAACCGATGGTTTTTGTGGGTGCTTTCCCAGCAGACGGAACCGAGTTCAATGTTATGGACGACCATATGCAAAATTTGGTGTTGAATGACAGGTCGGTTACTCTTGAGAAAGAAACTTCCAATGCATTGGGTTTGGGCTGGCGTCTTGGATTCTTGGGTTCTCTTCATGCCTCTGTTTTTAAAGAACGGTTGGAGAAAGAATATGGGGCCAAGATCATCTTGACCTCCCCCACAGTTCCCTACAAAATTGTATATAGAGATGGGACTGAAAAGATTGTCACCAACCCAGATGGATTTCCTGCCGCAGATAAGGGACACAATGTGGAATGTTACATGGAGCCGATAGTGGCTGCTCTTATGACCGTGCCAAGTGAATATGTCGGAACGGTGATGACGTTATGTGAAAACAACAGAGCAATACAAAAGGAATTGGAATACTTAACCACGGGACAAGTTCTCTTGAGATATGAGATTCCAATGGCTGAGTTGGTTGAGGATTTCTTTGGCAAACTAAAGGGTTGCACCAAAGGATATGCTTCACTCGACTACGAAGATGCTGGGTACAGAAAGTCCGATATTGTCAAGATGGAGCTATGTGTAAATGGAGAACCACAAGACGCTCTCACAACAATCCTTCATCGCTCTCAAGTACTTGCAAAAGGTAAGGAATATGTCCTGCGGTTCAAGGAGTATCTCCGGTTTCAATTGTTTGAAGTTGCTATCCAAGCCAAGGTGAACAACAAGATCGTTGCCAGAGAAACCATCAAGGCAAAGAGAAAGGATGTCACTCAAAAACTTCATGCTGCCGATATCTCTAGAAGAAAAAAGCTTTTGGAACGTCAAAAGGAAGGAAAGAAACAAATGAAGGCGACTGGTAAGGTCCATATCAACCACGATGCCTACCAGGCGTTCTTACGGCGGTCTTAACTGTAAATAATGTACATTATGCTATTAATTTTTCAAGAACTTCTTGTAGACGACGTTTTCGGTCTCGTCCACGAATCTGTAGCCCAACTTCTTCAAGAAATCCTGGAATTCTTCTTCCTTGGTTCCTTCTGGTAAGAAGAATCCACACAACACCTTGCCGACGTCGTGGCCGTGATTTCTGTAATGGAACAAAGTGATGTCCCAGTCTTCTTGCAAGGCATTCAAGAAGTTGTATAAAGCGTTTGGTCTTTCTGGAAATTCAAACTGAAGGATTCTTTCTCTCTTGACCTTGTTGCAGTCAGTGATTGGCGACTTACCACCTACCAAGTAACGACCGTGGGATTTGGCAAATTCATCGTGGGAAATGTCAAAGACTTCGTAGTTGTGTTCGGCATCGGTCATGGTTTGCAACACGGCTGGCAATTCTTCATCCTTATTGGTAACGTTAAACGAGATGAAAATGTCGGCAGCGTCTTTGTTGGAGTATCTGTAAGAGAATTCGGTGATGTGTCTTGGTAGGATGACCTGTTGCAACTTACGGAACGAACCAGGTTCTTCAGGAATAGTAACGACAAGCGAGACTTCCTTACCTTCACCAAGAACAGCTCTCTCACTGACAAATCTCAATCTGTCAAAGTTCATGTTGGCACCACTCAATACTGGAACGTAGGTCTTGTCAGAGTGGTCAACGTTTTTATTTTGTTGGACGTACTTCTTCATACCAGCAACAGACAAAGCACCAGAAGGTTCAGTAATCAGTCTAGTGTCTTCGAAAATGTCCTTGATTGCAGCACAGAGTTCGTCAGTAGAAACCCTCACAACTTCATGAACAAGTTCGTTACAAAGTCTCCAAGTTTCATCACCTAAAACTTTAACGGCAGTGCCGTCAGCAAAGACACCAACAGATGACAAGGTCTTTTGCTTTTTTTCTTGGAGAGATTGGTACAATGCATTGGCATCATAAGTTTCGACACCGATGACCTTAACATGGGGGGCAATCTTGCTCAAGTAAGAAGCAATACCAGCAATCAAACCGCCACCACCAACTGGAACAAACACCGCATTGAGATTTTCCAATCTCAATTGTCTGGTAAGTTCTAAGGCAACAGTACCTTGACCAGCAATAACGTAAGGATGGTCAAAGGGAGGAATGTCAGTCAAATTATGTAATTTAGACAAACGGGCGCATTCCTTCTTGGATGAATCGAAATCGTCACCGTGCAACACCACCTTAGAGCCAAGACGAGCGACATTGGAAAATTTAATGGAAGGCGTAGCAGTTGGCATAACAATAGTAGCGGGGATCTTCAACTTGTTGGCAGAGTATGCCACACCCTGGGCATGGTTACCAGCAGAACATGCAATGACACCTTCTAAAGGCTTGCTGGTGTTTGCATGCAAATTTGCAATCATATTGTAGGCACCACGTAGCTTGAACGAGAATACTGGGAGCAAATCTTCTCTTTTCAAGTAAACGTTAGTTCCACATTTCTGGGACAAATTCACAGCATATTGTAACGGAGTACCAGGTCTATCCACAACGTCATATACTCTAGATGTCAAGATCAACTTAACATAGTCTGGAGTGCCATCAGATGAGAGATCTGATTGCAGTAATTCGGGATATTTTTGGAGTGCAGTAGTCAGAGTACTGGAAAAACGGCCGACGGCCCTTAGCGAACAGGCAGTAGCTCTCTGTGTAAGGGAAAACATCAACTAGTGTATTCTTTTTAATGAGGTGACTCGGTGAATTATATATGAATCATAGTCGATATTTTTCAGTCGCGGCACGACCCAGCGCCGGTAGCGGCATCGCACGGTTAGAGGGGTATACAAAAAAGATGGATCTTACCACATGGCAAGATTTAATAACATAATTCTAGAGATCAGCAGATCACTTGTGTGATTTTCGGTTAAATTTACCTCAGCAACCGGATTATTTCCAAAATGTGTTTGGTTGAAATCCACGGTTGCTGCAGCAAGGGATGTTGTCAGGGCAACTAATCGATCTTCAGAGCATACAAGGGTAGGAAAATAATTGGGGGGGGAGGGTGGTGTGTGGAGGGAAGGGGGGTGAGAAAGAGTGGTTGTACTTTCTCCCATTTCTGAATGGAGAAAGAACAAACCTGAGTATGATCTTGATTTTCTACGAACTAGATCTGAAAATTGTTATCTGCCGAAATGGTTGCGAAAATTGAAGTCGCGATTGAACCAGTTTGGTTCTGTATGGGGGTCACATATTCTGCTTATACCGATAATACTCTATAAAACTCTTTACATCTGGATGTAGACAAGGATTATTTGTTCTGGCATATCAATGATGGATTTCATATTTGACACACCTTTTGAACAGACCATGTCCAATAATTCCTTGACGTCCCATTCATCAGTTGATGAGTCTGTATTGGAACCTCAAGGTGAAATCTTCGAAAATGAGTTGGATCACCTCTTGACGCAAAAACTGCCGCCGTCCAGGAACTTCGATATCAATACTCTCTTTTTTCCTGAATTATATGAGTTTCAACATGACAATACAGAGAATGCATCGCTTGATTTTGTTTTAGATCCGGAAGTTTCAACGACATATAGTGCCACATTTACGGATAATTTTGAAAATTTAACAAATGTTCAACAAAAATACAAAAAAAAACCATCCACAAAGAATATACATGGATCTCCAGACAATCACATAAAAGCATACATATATCAGTGGCACAACGAAGAATCAGAACTATTGGGGGGATACCATTACTTGAATTTAAAGGTCGATCAATTAGATGCAAGGAAAGTGAGCCATTCCGTATGCAAGACTGTTTTGAAAGAACTAGAGTTGGAAGACTTGTATCTAAGCAGAAAAAACCACAAAGCACGCAAAAGAAAACGGGTACGTCGAAACCCCTGTAATAACGATTTAAGCTGGACTCCTGTATCGCTTTATCAGGCTGCCTACACTAATATCAAAATCCATCACTTATACAAAACAAATTTCCTTAACGAGACTCCTAAGGAATCGTGCTTTGGCAAAGTTAACATGCGAGTCAAGCGTGCCTGGACAAGAGGACCCAATAGAACGAGTACATAGAATTTGACAAATATTCCGTCTCTCAGTGTAGCAGTGCGATGGCCTTTGTGTCGCTTTTTTGCACCCGTTTCCAAAATGCGCAGGAAACCCCGACTCAAAGTTAATCTTACGATTTTGCAACGTTACTCCGCTTTCAATTAATGAAGACACATTCTGAAGCTTATTATAAGATGGTTACAGTAATTGTAATACAGAGTAGAAAAGGTTTAAACCGTTAATTTGAAAAACCACGTTTTGTTATTTCTTTCTGGAGACCCTTGCGGCCTTTGAATACGGACTTTGGTCCCTTCAGACGGGGTTTGGTTGCCTTTTTTCACGTGAATTACACTCTATCCAATCACTAAACAGTTGTTAATAAAATGACATTATCACATGTCACGTGCTATGGTTCCATGGATGTTTCTATCCTGTATACGGCTCGGCTCAGATAACAAGATGCTGCTCCATATATAGTTTCAGCCCTGCTATTTCCTTAACTTTTCACCAGGTAGTCAAAGTTACATATGAGCAACAGTCAAATACAAGCAGTTGCTAAGGCTGCAGCCGGTGTTCCCGGTGCGGTTTTTGTAACGCAACCAGCCAAATCTGTTGGTTCGTCGTTCCAAAATGCTTTTGCAAGCGGAACCGTTTTGATCGATGCCAACGATCCATACTTGGTTGTTGACAACTATATCGAAACTTCTATCATTGAAGATGAAATCGTAACCGTCACAACCAACGGTGCTACTTTGTTCAAGAACTTACCATTTTTGTCAAGCAAGAACTTCAAGAATACTGCCGTCGTTTCACATGTCGAGTTGGATCAGTTTGACTATTCCATAGTTTCTGGTTTGAGAGATTTGGGATATCCCGTTTTAATTTCCCAATCTGCCAAAGAAGCCACGATCTACTCCAACTTAGCCTATAACTTGGCCTCCAAGCTCAAGTCAGCAGTGTTTCACTTTTTTGCTCCTTCTTCCTACAAATCCGCCGAAACAGTTAATTTGAAAGATGACGTGTTGGTGAAAGACTTGGACACATTTGATGCCAATTCGCTATTTGATTACTTTGATGTCAAGCCATTTGAAATTGTAAACAAACCTTCTAACCCCAAGGAATCTATCTTACTTTTGGGCCAAACCACCGATGAGTTAGTGGCAGCTGCAAACAAGGAAAACGCTGTGTTGATCACCATCAACGTTTACAGACCATTCCAGGTTCAACATTTGTTGAGTATTATTCCTTCCTCCGTTGAAAGTATCACACTTGTCCAACAAACTACCACTAATTTATCGACATTTTCTCCATTATTGTTGGATTTCTTCCAAGAATACCCACAATACCAAACTTTGAAGAATTTCAACAAGATAATTGCTGCTACCATTGGATTCATTGCATCTGACAAAATCCAAGATACCGTTTCCAACTTGTTAAAGAATGCTAGAAGCGATTCTCCTGTACAAGGCGTGGCGTACGGCAAGATCAATACCCAGGTTGCAACCAAGCTGTCGAAACAGAAGATCGAGGACCATGTTAGTGCTTTACAAAGTGCTCATTCTCTTGAAGATGCATACTTGAAGATTTTGCAGCAAGTTAACAAGGATAACTTGAACATCTTGAACCAGTTTGATGCAACCAAGGTGGGAATTGAAACTAACCCAGAATACGGTTACGGTGCTTTCTTACACTTTGAGGAACAACAAAAGCGTTTAATCGATTTGGTATACAATGCAATTCGTGCCAATGATTTCCATTCTATAGATAACGGCACCTTAATCGAATTCTTATCGAAATGGTTGGTCCAGGTCAAGGAATCCGCATCTATTGAAACCGAAACAGTGGAAAAGATCATCACTTTATTGGAATCCGACTCCACCACCAATGTTTCTCGTGATATTTTGGAATTGAAACAATACTTCAGAGTTCAAAAGAACTGGTTGATTGGTTCCGATGCTTGGTCGTATGATTTAGGATCTTCTGGTATTCACAATGTCATTACTTCAAAAAAGAACATTAACATGTTGGTTATTGACTCTGAACCTTACGAAGACAAGATAGTAGAAAAGAAAGTCAACGGATTTCGCAAGAAGGATGTTGGTTTATATGCCATGAACTATGGCGGTGTCTATGTTGCCTCTGTTGCCATCTATTCTTCCTACACTCAAGTGTTGCAGGCCTTCATCGAGGCCGAAAAGTTCAATGGTCCATCTATTGTTTTGGCCTACTTGCCATACAAGAGTGAAGCCGACAGCACTTTGAAGATCTTACAAGAAACTAAAAAAGCCGTCGATACTGGTTATTGGCCACTCTACAGATATGATCCATCTCTTGAGAAGGAAACAGATGTATTCAAATTGGACTCTTCCAATTTAAGAAAGCAATTGAAGAGTTTCTTGGACCGCGAAAACAAACTTTCGTTGTTGGCAGCCAAGAACCCAGTATTGTCTAGAAACTTGACTGCTACTGCTAATACTGAGATCAAGAAGCAACAAAGAAGGATTGCTGATGAATCTTTTGCAAAGTTGTTGGAAGGCTTATCTGGTCCTCCATTGACTGTTGCTTTTGCTTCCGATGGTGGTAATGCTGAAGGTCTTGCTAAGAAGATCAATAGGCAAGCATTGGGCAGAGGATTGAAGTCTATTGTCTTAGCAATGGATGATTTGTCCATCGAGGATTTGCCTACCGAAACTAATGTGGTGTTTGTCACTTCGACGTCGGGTCAAGGTGAATTCCCAACTAACGGCAAAAATTTGTGGGATGGCTTAAAAAACACAACTGACTTGGATTTGTCGACCATCAAGTTCTCCGTCTTTGGTTTGGGTGATTCCCAATATTGGCCAAGAAAGGAAGATTACCACTATTACAATAAGCCAGCAAAGGACTTGTTTAACAAGTTGAAGTTTTATGGTGGTGTTGAATTGGCTGATATTGGTTTGGGAGACGACCAAGATGCCGATGGCTTCAGTACCGGTTATAACGACTGGATTCCAAAAATCTGGACCGCTTTGGGTGTCGATAATGTTGAAGGTGTGGAAGAACCAAAGCCTATTACCAATGAAGATATGAAGATTGGATCAGACTTCTTGAGAGGTACCATTGCTGAAGGTTTGCAAGACCAATCTACTGGTGCAATTAGCGCAGTTGACCAACAATTGACCAAGTTCCATGGTATTTACATGCAAGACGACCGTGATATTAGAGAAGAGCGTAAGTCCCAAGGTTTGGAACCTGCCTATGCTTTTATGGTTCGTCTTAGATTGCCAGGTGGTAAGGCTACCCCAGCCCAATACCTTAAATTGGACCAATTAGCCGATGTCAGAGGTAACGGTACTTTGAAAATCACCACCAGAGCCACTTTCCAATTACACGGTATTGTTAAGCATGACTTAAAACCGGCTATCAGAGGTATGAACTCGACATTGTTGGATACCTTAGCTGCCTGTGGTGATGTTAACAGAAATGTCATGATATCTGCTTTACCAGGTAACGCTAAGGTCCATGCTCAAGTTGCCGAGATTGGTAGTTTGATTTCTGAATACTTGTTGCCTCAAACCACCGCATACCATGAAATTTGGTTACAAGGTGCAGACGACGGCGATGAGGTTGGCGATAGCGACAAATGGGAAACCAGAAAGGATGGCCCTAAGAAGACAAAGACCTTGGTTGCAGGAAACTCTTTAGTTGACCTTGAACCAATGTACGGTCCAACCTACTTGCCTAGAAAGTTCAAGATTGTTATTACTGTTCCACCATTTAACGATGTTGATGTTTATGCTCATGATATTGGTTTGATTGCTATTTTGGAAGATAACGAAGTCGTCGGGTTCAACGTGTTAGCCGGTGGTGGTATGGGTACTACTCACAACAACAAGAAGACCTACCCTAGAACAGGTTCCATGTTTGGTTACGTTTCTGCCGACAAGGTTCATCTTGCCTGTGAAAAGATCATGCTTGTGCAAAGAGACTTTGGTGACAGAACCAACAGAAAGCACGCCAGATTGAAGTACACCATTGACGACTTGGGTGTTGACGAATTCAAGCAAAAGACTGAAGAGTTATTGGATTTCAAGTTTGAAGAACCAAGAGAATTCAAGATAGACTCGAACGTTGACTACTTCGGCTGGACCAAGGATGAGTTGGGATTGAACCACTTTACTGCATTTATTGAAAATGGTAGAATTGAAGATACCGCTGATTTGCCTCAAAAAACCGGGTTGAAGACCATTGCCCAATACTTGAACGGTGGTAGATCCGGTGAGTTCAGATTGACTGGTAACCAGCATTTACTTATTTCTAACATTGTCGACGAAGACTTGGACGATGTCAAGGCACTTTTGGCCCAGTACAAATTGGATAACACCGATTTCTCCGGGTTGAGATTATCATCTGCTGCCTGTGTCGCCTTCCCAACGTGTGGGTTGGCTATGGCAGAATCTGAACGTTACTTACCAGAATTGATTACCAAGTTAGAATTGGCCTTGGAAGACTATGGTTTGAGACACGATTCTGTTGTCATGAGAATGACTGGTTGTCCTAATGGTTGTGCCAGACCATGGGTGGCCGAAGTTGCATTGGTTGGTAAGGCCCTTGGCGCCTACAACTTGATGTTGGGAGGAGGACACCACGGTGAAAGGTTGAACAAGATCTACCGTTACTCGATTAAGGAAGATGAAATATTAGAGACCTTGAAGCCAATGTTCAAGAGATGGAGTGTGGAAAGAAATGAAGGTGAGCCATTTGGTGATTTCGTTATTAGAGTTGGAATCATCAAAGAAACCACCGAAGGTAAGTATTTCCACGATGACATTCCTGAAGACGCTTAAAGCTTTTGTATAATATAGTTGCATAATAATTTATTGGTTCTTTTTTATTCTGTATTTCCTGTGTAAGTCACTCACGTCTGTGAGCAAGCTCTTAATCGTTGGTTTATGGTGACGTTCGACTTGTAACACGTCTTTAATTTTGACATTCCAAAGGGTGACACTGACCTTGTTGAGGTGTCGCTGGACTTTCTGCTCAGCGTCTGCTGCTTGCTTGTCAGAAAGGCGTCGTATGTTTAAAATGTTTGCCTCACAATCTTTTTGAAACTGCCGTATGATACGGGCCTTCTGCTCCGCTGTGTACATCAAGGATAGGAAGGAGTTTATAGTGTTGATTTTTTGACTGGTTCGATAGAAAACTGATTTAGAAATGCTCAGGTGCAGGTTTGTGTTAGGACAATTATTTTGTGGTGCACCCTTTTGCTGCAAAAAATGCTTATTCAACCTTATTTATTGCAGAGCTTCGTACAAGAACACGCATCTGTCTTTTTCCGCTACGTTAGGCGTCATGTATTTAGATAGAAATCTGTCTATTCTTGTTTGCGACTTGGTTAATTATGAGCAATATTAACCTCAGTTCTGACATAGACGAGAGAATAGTACAATGTTCTTATTATTTATTAATGGCTTGGCTTTAAATCAACACCTACCTGCCACTGAATAATATGTACCTTAAATCTTGTTTTCCCATAAGTCTCGTGCGTTTCCTTTTGGATATCATGGTCACATAATGCGTAACCGACATCGGAGCGTAACTGCACCCCCTTCTGCTTTTGGGCAAAAGTGATTTGCCTCACCAATTTATCTCATATCCTTAGTAAGTAAAGTACGGGATCTGTAATTTGCTCCCAATAAGTGTATGGACCTATTACGATGTCAAAGTCTGAATATGAACTCACCGTACGTGACAGTTTCTTCTTCTGTTTTATTTTGAAAGAAAATAATATATAAATAACTTCGGGGTATTAGCTACTAAAACAAAACACGTAACTATCTGCAATTGATTTTACATACGTGCACACCCAGTCTTCGGTATGGTACCACGACAAATACAACCTGGCCCACCTATAATCAAGAAGCAAAATGAGCTTTTATTTTTTGCATCTGGCTGCCCAGCATAGTCTCTTGGCCAAGACGTGAACTGGGGTTGCAGAGGGTCTCAGCTGAGATTCACTAGGAATAAGATTTTCCTTTAACGCAGAGATGGAAACTGGGTCAAAATTTTCCCCATTAACATATGCTTTGGTGACTTGGTAGTATGGGAGATAACTATTGAATCCTGCAGAATTATTCTCAAACCATGATTGCAACGCTCTCACATCTTCATTGCTTGCAGTATCAGATAATGGTAGTTCCAAGCCATTTTCAAATAAGATAGTTGACAGATCAGTTTCTTCGTCATCAACTAACCGACTTTGAAGGAAGATATAAGCCAACTGGCCATCATTAAAGTTTGCATCGGCATAGTTCAATGCAAGAGTGGGAAGAATGTCATCTTCAGACACAAAGGCGGCAGGAACTAATAGGAAGGATACGGAGAAAGGAATTAAATATTTCATTTATATTTATAATTGGTGCAGTTGACGAACTTCGATTTCACCAGTGATGAATCAACGAACTATGGGAAATTAACCAGCTAAATACTCTTTGAATGGAATTGAGGTCATCTGAAACCCCTCGTAAACCTTTTAGTGTCACAATTTAAGTAAGTTAGCTGTTTCCACGCCCAAATTGCGCTCTGAGTATATTTTGTCGGAACGGTGCCGAAACTTGGAAGGCTAGCTTCTATGCAAAGCAAAAAACATATGATTTCAGTGTGTTTCTGCAGAAGAATGCACCGAACATGTAGAAACACGGCTACAGTGTCCAAATGATCCAAAAGTCGGCATTGAAATATTTAACAACTCTGAAAGGGAGCTCAAATAGATATGAGTTGGAAGTCTAGACTTTTTGAAAATGGTTTTGCCAGAGCTTTGCAACGGGGCCTTTTATAAGATATTGAAGGGTTTAAGATGGGAAGGTAACCATGGTTGACAGAAACCAATAAGCAGTAGTGCAGAACGGCGGCCCAGAACCAAGACTGGGCCATGTCTAATATGTATACATAATGCATATCTCTAGTCTCATTCACCGTTGAATATGAGCATCAGCATTGGGTATCACGATACATGCCTTTTCTTGTTTACCATAATGATTGGCCTGCGTCATAATGATTTCAGTCTGTAACCCTCGAAATTGCATAACAGCCTTATCGCGCCAATTAAATAATACAGCATAATTATGCCCCCCGACTCGAACACAACTGTGTAGTTGGCAATGTTTACAATCTCAATGTGACAGGCTCTCTCCACCCAAATTAATTTAACAGAATGTTCTTGTTTCTCGGTAACGCCATGACCATCGTTTATTACAAATAGTTGCATTTGTACTACATGCTAGAACCGACCTCAGGCAGCCGTCGCTACAAATTGACAAGAACTCTTTTCACTAAAGTTGGCTTATTTCCACAGAATCTGCTCAAAGAAACATTATTACGTTGTTTTATTCTGTTTGGTTGACGTTGGTTGGTTTTGGTTCCAGCCCAATTCATTCATTTCAAATGACATAAAAAACAGTCATTTGAGTCACTTGAACGCTGTAGTTTGTTGCTCAATGATAGCTGTTTGGTATTGAGCCTTGCTGCTGTTGTATACCACTGTACCTCGCCAATTGCTGGGAGGAGTCGGTATCAGAACCAGAGAAGGGACTCTCATTGAAAGAGAAGGCATGCTAAAACTGAAATTGCGTGAAGACGCTTTGCCACTCTCATTCAAGAGGTATAAGTCAGATTGTGACACCCTGCGGAAGATTTATGTTCTACAATGGATGATTTTTATCAAAAATGTCGTACATGGTCTTGTGTCGAACGATCTGTTGTGCTAAGTAAGGTTTGATAATCACACACGACCTCTTTTCAGGGCTGTCGTGTTGCTACCATCTTAGCACCAAGTTTGTTCTTATGCAGAACCAGTTTTGTTCTGCAGATAAGCCGACTAATTGGTGGCGACAAAACTAACCAACACAACCTCACTCATTAGCCTACTCTACCACACCTCAATACACCACCACACATATTTGCCCATCATGGTTCTTGAGGCTACAATGATTGCAATCGACAACTCCGAATACATGCGGAACGGAGATTATTTGACGACTAGGTACGACGCCCAATTGACTGCGACCGAATTCATCTTCCAGAACAAAGTCAACTCGAACCCGGAGAACACGGTGGGATTATTGGCATACGGCGGGAACGGGCCCCAAGTGTTGTCCACATTGACGACTGATTTTGGTAAGATATTGGCTGGTGCCCATGAAACCAAGATTGCTGGAGACAACCACTTCTCCAACGGGGTCCAAGTCGCTGCGCTTGCCTTAAAGCACCGTCAAAACAAAGTACAACAGCAAAGAATCATAGTCTTTGTGGGGAGTCCAATAAGAGAATCCGAGAAGGAATTGGAGAAGTTGGCCAAGAAGATGAAGAAGAATAACGTTGCCATCGACATCATAAACTTTGGAGAAGAAGGGATCAACACGGCCAAGTTGGAGAAATTCAACTCCATCATAAATAATCACGATAACTCTCATCTTGTCACCGTTCCTCCAGGCCCTAGATTGTTGTACGAAGTCATTGCTACCTCGCCGATCTTGGTTGAAGGAGGCTACGATGCTGGTGTCAACGAATTTGACGCTTTCGGCGGTGGTTTCGGTGGCGGTGCCAACGATCTCATCGACTCAAACATGGATCCAGACTTAGCATTGGCCTTGAGACTCTCGTTGGAAGAGGAAAAGGCCAGACAGGAAAGAGAGGCCGCCGAAAAGGCCAAGAAGGAGAGTACCAGCGAACTTGACAAGATCGAGGAAGGTAAAGAGAAGGAAGAAGATAAGAAGGAAGATGTCACCATGGAAGATACAGAATCCAAATAGATAATAAACGTGATTTTAACATTAGATGTGGTATAAGTATTGGTACAAAATCTAAACGAGCGCGGTGCCACAAAACCATAACATTTTGCAGTCATATGTTTGTACACATAACTTTTTACTAGTGGGAAAACTAATAATGTTAGGGAGATCCAAACAAAAGGAAGCGATGAGGAAAGTGGCTCCAACTCAGAATAGCCATGTTACGTACATGGCGCCAGCTAGTGCCAGCTCGATCAGTCCACTTACCCTCAATCGGGCATTTTTTTTGGATGCGTACTCCAAGGTGAGTACCAACACATACTAAAAGGTATGAACAATAATACTAACTGAAACAGGGGAAATGGAACTTGTCGAACGTCCAATGTCCTTCATGCTTGGAAAATACCGGATTCATGCCAGCACCAGTCTGCTACGTAGAAGGGTCACGGCGAAAATTGGTGGAGGAATATGGCAAGTTGCCCCACTGGAAAGACAAGAGTATCTTCAAGAAGATCATTGGACAGATAAGAAAGGCATTTGAGGTCACTGGAGTTTCTATTTCAATTATTGATACCGTTAAAACTTCTGTCAAGTACGAAACCTTGTTGGACATGAGTGATATTCCTAGAAACGTCTCGATAGACGGGCATGCCATATTATCCCATGGCTACTTCTTGCTCTTAGATGCATCCAAGGATTGGAGAACTTCCCAGAACCCGTTTGTCACTGGTGTTCCATACATCAAGTTCTACTGTGGAGTTCCCTTGGTGGTAAAGAATCAAATTATCGGCGTGTTGGCGATATTTGACCCATTCACTAAGCCCAAATTTGAAGAAGCCTGCTGCAAACAGTTGCACGTTTATGCCAAAGAGATAATGGGGATTCTCAACACTCCAATCGAAGAACTTCAAGAAAAGTTGAAACAACCCAGTTCCTCAAATAACGATTTAAGAGAGCTCAGGATGAAATTAGGAAGAGCAACAAGCACAAGATCAATGGCATCAACTGTATTCGAACGTGACGGTTCTGGAGGTCCATACTCTCAAAATCACAACTTCAGATTTACCCGTGCTTTGAAAGATGCTTCAGAATCCAAAGGAGGACTCAACGAGAGCTCGCTCTGGAGCAAATTAATCAAGGCTGGAAACTTGAAAAGTGCTGCTATGACTCTCACAAAGGCAATAGTGTCCCATTATTCAATTGATTTCGTGTACATCCTAGAGATACGAATTGCCGAACCGTATCTAATCGAATCAGAATTCTTTCCCTCTGACACAACAAAGATAGAAGCGGAGAATTACCGACACGCAAATAAGTTGTCTAAAAACAGAAAGCAAGACACTAATATCATAACACGGATTATTGGAATATATGGGTCTTGTTATTCTGCTTTGAACTTTGAAAATGCCATCCATTATAATGCACTCATATCGGAGTTTGGCATCGAATACAAGGACTTGAAGAAAAGCTCAATTTACAACCGAGGGATAATTATGCCTTTCTACCGACACAACTCCAAAATCATTCGCCGGTCCAAGGTCTCAGACAAAAGTGTCATCGACGTATACTTGAGGAGCGGAGGTTATTTGATTGGAATCTTCAACGAGTCGCTCGACAACCCCATCTCTTCGGACGTAGTAGCCAAGATCTTCAATAACTGTGGGTCATTGAGAAAGATATACATCTCCTAGAATCTGGTATAGCTAATCAAATTCTCTCATCAATTCCAAGTCGTTTTCGTCATCGTAATCATTGTTGTCGACGGTGGCTTCCATTCCAGCAAGAATAGATTCATCATCGTCAGAGAAAGGATCTTCTTCGGCTTGTGTTGAAGCTTTTTCCGCTGAGTCAACTGTTGCAACGGTAGAACTGACTTGTGCTGGTTCTGATACTGGATCGGGCAAATTGGTACTTGTGGAAGCTTGGTAAAGATCATCTTCGTCTTCGTCTTCACCAACAAACAATCCGTTGGGACGACGTCTCACATTCATGAAACTCCAGTCATCTTCATCTTCATCATCAACATTACTTTGTTGAGCAGCAGTTTGATTTGCTTGTTCGTCCTCATTAGTGGATACGTCTTGCTCAACTGCAGGCTGATCGTCAATGATACCCTTAGCCACTTTCAATTTGTTTAGCTCCAAGTCAATAAGTTCACGCCTATAAAGTCTCAACTGAGGTGATTTGGAACCCAATGCTCTAAGCAAATGAGCACAATCCTTGAAACGGGCCTTGGGAAATAACTGGTGACACCAAAGCTGATAAAACTGGAGGACTGTAGTTAAGTTATTGTATTCATGATCGTACTTGGCATGTTTAGATTTTTGAACAGCAGATTTCTTTTGAAACTGACTATCATTTCTGCGGATAGTCCTGACTACCTTCTGGTGGTTCTTTGTGATGAAGTTGAGACCTGTTTGGTTGTTGAATATTCTCTGGTTATCAATCTTTGCAATTTTCGCTCTCGTAGTAAGCTTAATTGGTTTGTCTAAACCCAACACATCATCGGCACCGTCAGTATTCTGAGCTTCAGAGGCGAGAAGAGGGTCGTTTTCTAGTATGTCATCCATTTTTCTTAGGCTAGTAGATGTCAGTATCTGTGAATCGACGCGTATGTTAAATGGTAAATATACAGTTTTCGCGTAGCGAGCAGGAATTACTACAGGTTTGAGATGACTTGCAGGTTAGAATAAGTTAATAAGCACCACCAACCGATGTACTTTACGGAATACCTTCCTCGAATCAACTCCATGGCCGTGGCTGTTGACTGTGGAGAAGTAAAGCAAATCTTGCCAATTGCTTCAGGCCTAAAATTAGTGTCAGATGGCGGCGGCGAGACCCACATTAAGTTTCCCATTGAAACAACCGGTGATGTCAAGCTAGCTAACCTCAACCGTACCGCCACCGGGATAACTTTTAACGCTTCGTTGGTACAAGAAACCACCAAGACAAACCATACTTCTTTCATGTCGCTGAATTCACTCAGGTGGTCTTGTAAGGATCTCCAGAAAACTCCACAAATTAATAATGCCAACCAATTCACATTCAATTGTCTCAACTGTGACCAAGTTATTATTGATTCGACAAAATACAAGTTCCAGGATATGCCCTCAGAGTTGTGGTATGAGTTGATGGACTTCTGGCACTGTCACAAGCCACACAATCACCAAGAACACGACAAAAAGTACGAAGGTATCTTGAGACCACAGTCTGATATAGCCGTCGTAATCGGAAACCACTACTTGTTGGTCAATAGCAATGCTGCTTTGCAGGAAATGGGTGACCAGGTTGCTTGCAAATCGTGTGGCTCAATATTGGGCGACTTTGACCACAAAACCATGAGATTATTGAAATGGAAACTCTCCTTACACTACAGCGATATTGTGGAGAAGTTCCCTTCTCATTTATACATTTACAACCTTATGGTTGACAAGATCAACTCGTTGGCTACGAGAAAATTCAAATTCAAGTTGAATAACCAATGGTGGTACATTTGGGTTTTAAACTTGGGTCTCCAAGTCTCAGCAAATGGGCATCTTCTCCAAGATGCGATGAAGCTTCTATTCTACACAGACGATGGCAATAACGTTGATTTTGAAGAATATGACGTGCTCGACGTTCCATACCCGGAATTACTTCAAGAGTTCACGAATCAACTACACAAGATCAATGCATTACTTCCTGAATCTAATAAGTCTATCACATTAAACTTCACCAACTACACCATCAGCTATCTTTCTCAAGAATATCTTTAACAATAGGAACAACTTGTTTTCTCGAAGCCTTGATGTTTCCTTGGTTGAAGAGATGGAACCCGGTCAACGAATCGAGTGTTGTTTGGATTTGGGAAAGTTCATAAATATCGCCATTTAACTCGAGGCCATTTGTTGCCAATTGACTCAATTGGTCAAATTTAGGGTGTGCCTTCTCGTAATAGTACGCAAACTCTCTCGTGTACTTGTCGTTTTCCTTCTGAGTGTATGACGACGTGATTATGAGCAAGTCTAAGTCAAGAGTCTTTAATGCAGACGATAAAGTTGATTTGAGCTCGTCTTGAGAATATTTGGTCAACACCCACAGCAAGGATTTGCCGATAGAACTGAAACCAACTGCATCATTGTTGGCGAAAGTGAATTGTTTATAATCCTTGCGCAATACGTCGTCAAACGAAAATCCGGTCATATCCTTCTTCTGCTTCTTTAATGTCTTATAGAACGAGTCTAAATTGTCTGACTTCTTCTTGACAAGAGTGAGCTGAGATACTGGCAAGAGCTCTTGGTATCTAGAATAAGCCTCAATATCCTCTTGCTCAACCTTCTGGGTCATATTGGACGTATCAATCAACAATGGGCCCAACAACAACTCAACGATATCTGGTTTGATAGCATCCTGGCCCAACTGATTGTACCAATAGTTGAACACCATGGCAGAGCAAGAACCGTTTGAATGAATAATTCTTGGATTAGCATTGGTAAATACATTTTCGTCAGCATGGTGGTCAATAATACCAACCACATCCAACTTACCTTGCTGTAAGAGTTCAGTCAAGGCTGTACCTTGGATGTTACAGTGGTCAACCAAGACAACATCAGTTTTCGCAGCATCCTTGCTCAAGGTTTCGAAATCCTCAACAAAGTATAACAAGTCTTCAGTGATGTTGTGCGAATTCAACAAGGCCACAATATCTCTACGGAGACGGAGATCGCTTCTAGGAACATTGATCAATGGAATGAGATTGGCACCGCTCGCCACGTTGGAGAAGTATGCGTAAGAAATGGCACTGATAACCGAGTCCATATCGGCCGACTGGTTGCCAGTGACAAACCGGAACGGTAAAATCACTCTGGCATCCACCAATTGCTTCAAATTGACCAAAAATGAACGGACAGACATCGTTTACGCAGCAAGAATCGATGGAAAAGGTAAAATTATAGATATGTGTATATTGGAGTGTGCGCGACACAAAAATGATTCTTACATAAGGTATTTATGTACTTTAATTGTCTTACTTAGCGTAGTGTAACTTGATGTCCAACCATTCTCTCTTCTTGACTTCTTCAATGGACAAGGTGATATCACCGTATGTGATTGGTCTCATAAAGAAAAAGTACCAGACGACACCGGCACTACAAAGACCGACAACGAGACTGCGCTTGATATTTTGAAGTCTAGATGGATTGGCGTTTTGAATAACTCCATTGTACGAAGTGATAAACTCAACCAAACCTCCAGAAAACAAGGCAGCAATCAAATGAGCTGGCAAGTAGTGGTGCAAGAACTTTTGACGGTTCATCAAGAAGAATGGGAAGTAATGAGCACACCAACCAACAAAGAAGAAGCCCAATGTATTGTACAATCTCGATCTAGCCTTGTCATTAATGAGATGCAAGTTACGACGACGCGTGACTTGGTCGGCCAACAACAACCCAACATAAATGGCAAGGAAACAAACTTCCAACCAGAAACCAATAACGTTACCAGTAAAGAAGATCTGTTTACGTGAGTCATTGTCGTTCCAGAAGGAGACACCAGATAAGGCCAATGGCCAGGAATCTGGTTGCGAAGCAAATGGATGTTCGGATGACAATTGGTTGTTATGTTGGAACATCAACCCTTGCAATTCCCACCACTTCTTGAGGAAGGGAATCTTTCTCACAACCTTTGGAGTATAGGTAGCTCTGATGTCATTTTCGGCCAAGTTCAAAATCTCATCAAAGTACCACCAGTTATCGGTGTCTTGGACCTTCTTGTTACCACTGATTTCTTGTTGACCAAATCCCCATTCTGGCAAGTGCTCATCATCGTGTGTCCACATGGCCACAACGGTGTCAACGTGGATCAATCTTACTGGAGTAACCTTGGTCTTGACCAACTTTCTCTTGTTCTTTTTGGCCGAGTTACCACTGGCACCTAATCTCAATCTGAACAAAGTTTCATTGAATCGAGTTTCAGCGGTTTCGTTGTAGACAATGGTGAATTCTTCGTTGGTTGGCTTTAATGGCGAAGCGACATCGTGGGCTAACAAGAAACCACCAGTACCAACGTGTCTAAGTCTAATAACATCATTGGTGTAAACATCAATCCCCTTAGAAATAGAAGGATTACTTGGCACGACTTCCCAATGATTGTTAGGATCTTCTATTTCCTTGTTGTTTGGGTCAATAACAGCAGTAACTTGTTGGGAGTTGGACGAAATTCTTCCGTCTTCGTAACGCAATGGATATTGGAAGTTGTGCGAGTGCAAGAAAGCATCGGTATCCTTATGTCTGAGCGTAATAACATCGTAGAAGTTCAATGGCTTGGAAACTCTATCGATTTCAGATTCTTGTAAAGTTTCCTGGAAATCTTGAGACATGAAAGAATCTCCGGTACCAGACTTGGTTAAGATCTGGAAATGGAGATAGAACCAGAACAAGTAGATAATAAAAGGAAGAATAATCAAGGACCAAAGTCTGGCGACAAAGTGTTTCGAGAGTTCGGCGTAAGTCAAGCCTCTCTTGTAGTCCAAAAGGATCCATAACTCATGCAAGACAGCAATACCAATAGTGACATAAGTGAAAACACCAACATACTTGGTGGAAATCACACAAGACAACGAGACACCTGTTGCATGCAACCATACCCACCACCACTTAGAAAAGGGCTGTTTACGGTAAGTTGAGAACTTGGAGTAACTGAAGATGGTCAAAGCAACACTCAAAATAAGGGTGGCATCCAAGAGAATCAATCTCGTTTCAGAAATATGGGCGTTGTCAAAACAAACTAAGATAGAGGAAAGAACGCAGGCAGCAACCGAGAAGTTCAAGGTCTTCATGGTCCAGAACATGATTGGAACAGTGATAACACCTTGGATGGCAGAAAATGCTCTGTAGGCAATATAAGGGACATTGTTGGTGATGTAACTGTCTCCGATGTTGTCAAACTTGAAACTACCATCGTATCCAACGAGGTAACCAACGAAAGCAATTAAAAGCTTAGCGAAGGGTGGATGTAAATCAAAGAAATAAGTCCCTTCAAGGTAGTAAGAGGCAAACTTACCGAAATGAACTTCATCAAAAACAACCTTGTCAGGATGACTGATTTTGTTGAACCGAGTGTAAATGGCAAGTGCTGTCACAACGGCTACTGCAACATAATACTTGTAATCCTCCTCTTTAGTGGAAGCTGGGGTGACAAGTTTTTTTTCGACTTGTGGCTCCGGAGTGGATTCCGAAGCAGCCTTTTTGCCTCCTCTTTTTCTTAGCGTTTGGGACATAGCTAATTGGCCTCTGGAGCAATCCAATGCGTGAAAGTAGAGAGTGTAAAGTGAACTTTGATCTCAGAAATTTTGACGTAACAAAAGACACGTAAATCGTGGTGTGTTGTTATCTATACACAGGAATTCATACAAAACATAATCCATGTTATATAAAAGCTTACATAATCTTTTTGGACCGCTTCTGGTAGCCTCCTCTCCCCTTAATAATTGGCTGTTGCTGGCTGACAGTGGAGTTTGATCTATGTGACACCATGAATGAAGGCATTGATGGCGGAGGGTTATGCGAAAAGTTAATTGGTTGTGAAGGAGTAGGTGGTGGTGGTGTGTGCGCCGATTCAATGGAAGAATTGGACCGGTTTCTGATTTCATGCTCATGGAAATCGACTGTCGAAGTTCTCGAACTTTTGGTCGGACGGTGTATTGAAACTCTTGATGGTGTCCCAGGAATGGATATAGGTTTGGATGATGATAATTGCATAATCCGAGAATTTTTTTCTTCAAGCAATCCTTCGTACTTGAGAATTGCAGCAGAAAGCTCCTGGATCTTCCTTTCATATTGGGACGTGTAGAGAGTCATATTTTCGTTCAAGTCTAATTTGGACGCGTTCAACTTGTTTTCATATGTTGTGGCCATATTGTCGAACGCAACTTGTGCCTTGCTGACTTCTTGTTCTAACAAGGCGTTCTTCTCACTAAGAAATAAAATCTCTCCCTTCATAGTAAACATCTTCTCTTCCTGATTGAGTAGGTCAAGATCAGAAGACTTGGTTTCTTCTGGTAATTCGTGTCTTTCAAGAGATATCACTTTAAGTTGTCTTTCCAAATCATCAATCTTATCCTTTAGGACAGCTGATTCAAAATCTTTATCTGGCAAAACTTGAGTGATAACACGGTTCAAACTTTCATTGATTGTTTTATTCTCGTGTTCAAGCGTTTCAATCTTTTTATTTAGTTCATTGTTGATAGCTTCTTGTTCTTCCAAACCAACCACCAAAAGTTGAACACGTTTACCTCGTTCAGAGGAGTTATCATCCTGTTCAGACTTCATTTTTTCTATTATTTGTTCAGCATGAGTCAACTTGTCTAGTAAGCTTTTGATCTGAAGTAGGTTGTTTTTATGTTCAGTTGCCTGGAAATGCAAACTGGCCTCTCTCAACAAACGATTCATCCGCAATTTCAACTTTATGTACCTGAACTTGTTGAGATGCTTAAGATAACTGGAGAATTCTAATTCATTTTTCAATAATAGAATCTCTCTTTGATAGAAGTCAAGAGAACTTCCAACCTTGGTTTTCGCATTAGTTGCAGTTCCTGAAGAAAGCTTCGTGTAACTCGACGCATTCCCCTTGGCAGTGCTGGTCTCAACTGATGGTGTTGCTGACGACTTTTGATATAATTTATCATTAATAATGCCAACGGGGCGTTTTTCAAAACTCCCCGATTCTGGAATACTTGCAATATAGGTAGATGAGTTTGAGTTAGCCTTCAATTTTGAACCAAAGAGTGCTTCGTGTGTGGAAAACAAATCATGCAAAGGTTCCATAGATTTAAGGGAGCTATGCCTCAATAGTGGAGAAGATGGAATGCTCATACCCATATCAAATGTATTGAAGCTAGGAGAATTATCATCCTTGTAGTCAGCAGTTTCATTAAATTTGACATCTTTGAAATTGATGGTATGTTCTTCTTCAGGCAAGGATTGATTTTCAACTACCAAGTGTGTTGGAACTATGGACATCTTGCGGCTAACATTTTGCAATGATTTTTGCAATAGTACCTTTTGCGAAGCGCCATCTTTAACATTGAAATAGACTGGACCTCCAATCGATGAATTTCTACTCCGAGCAAGGGAATTTGAGTCTGATTCACGATCGTATTCAGTGTTCAGACGACTGTAGTCTTTATCTTGTGACACCATGCTTTCATTAACGTGTACCATAATTTCTGGGTTCAAACTTAAACAGCTGATTGTTATTTCTTCGTGGCCGATTGCGTCTGTGGAACGTTCAATAATCCATGCCAATGGATTTTGCAATTCCTCGTCGATATTTTGAGTATCAAAATTGATAAATTTGGGATGTACTGTCAAACTTCGGTACAACAATTGGATCTTTTCTTGCACTTTGAATTCAAATGGCGTTTCATCGGATTCTGAGGCAAGTCTCAAGTCTTTCTCAGCCCTAGCGAGATATGAGGTATCAACGTAGCGAGTGGGATGTTTCTCAAAATACTTGAACGGACCTTGGCAAAACTTGCTTAAATTTAATGGAAATAGGCCATAGATTATAGTGCCCAAGTACAGGTAGTCAATTTCTTGTCGTTTGCCAAACATATCGGAATCACTCAGATTATCAAAGTTTGTAATTTTCCAGTCAATGTCGCCGGATTCAATAAAAGATTTAACTAGCTGATAACGATTGGCACCGTATCTTTCAAACTCAACCCAGTTAGAAATTCTGAGAAACACAACAAACAAATCAGAAATGAGCTTGGCCACTTCATTGCAAATTTGCGGAATCAACATCACCAACACGTTCATTGAACTAATTACAACACTTTCGCTGAAGTCGAACAGCAAGCATTTCAACAAGTTTTCAAGCAAGTCAGTATAGACAATTTGAACCACTTGAGAAGAGTGGGTTCCGATAATTGCTGATAACAAAATGGAAACGTTCAATCGTTCTTCTGGAATAATAAAGTGCTTGTTTAACAAATTGAAATAATCCCTGGTTTTTTTCAATCCGTATTCTTGGAGGATAATCCCACACACATGCTTCACATACCTTATTCTTTCCTGATGGATTTGGGTGTCATTTACTTCGTCCAGAATTTCGAGACCAATTATAGCAAACATTCTCTTGCTGTCACTCACGCTTATTTGGATAAGGGAATCTATAACTTCACTCCCTATCTCCTCTCTGAAAGCTGCAAGCTCTGCATCATCTGTTGGCATGATATCCATTGTTATGGATTTGATAAAATGGCGAGCTTTTTGAACAAATCCCAAGTCAAACCCAGCGCTATCCACTGCGGGACGTAAGTATGTTTTGAGCCAGAGAAGGATTTCCTTTTTACTTAGCACCGGTGCTAATTGGGCAAGAATATCAAGAAACATGCATTCCTTGGGTAGGTTGGATGATGGTTTGACGTAAGTGTCGTACACTCTGAATAATTCGTTGTTGATGCTGGTTGACTGTCGTATTATTTGAAGAGTGTTATGGCGAAGATGGAACTGGGATATAGTGCTGAGGAGTTCGTTATGCGGTTCATTTTCTTTCCAGTTCTCAAACGTTACATCCAAGCATCGTATAAGTGACCTCGAAGACATCGACCAGCGGTGTTTGTGAAGAGTAATATGTTATGTAACTTCAGAATGCAGGCTAGTTAGCGGGTCTTACCATTCTGGTAGTTTAGTTTGAAAATGGTGATATGTGCCCTGATCATCGCGCCTGCAGATTGTTCTTCCTTAAAAGAAGGCTTCAACTTCCCTTAAGTATAATAGTTGAATATCAACAAACCTATCCAATGTCGTTATTAGATATCATTGATTTAGTGGACTCGTTTCCCTATGGCGACAACTCTGAGTATTACACCTTTGTTGCTCACGATGGAAAAACTCCATTGGGCCAAATAACCCAAACTATAGCGGAGTTGTTTGATCCCAAAGTCTTTCTTGTGGACCACGACAAGCAAACGGTGACAATTGATACCGAATATGATACTTTTGAAAAGCGAAACCAATTGTTTGCTGAAGTGGCTTTGCTGTGGAAACAAAATCCTGCATTGCATGAGGCATTGGTTAAGGGATGGCGTAACGAATTGTATACGGTCTACAATCCAACAACAGTACCTTATATGCTTGTCGAACGGGCCTTTTCCGTTTTGATAGGTGTTGTTACTTACGGTGTACACATCAGTGGATATGTCCCTGCACAAAAGTCTTGCGATGGCAAACTCAAGTTTTGGATCCCAAGACGATCCCCAACAAAACCAACCTTTCCCGGTATGTTGGATAACACAGTCGCTGGTGGCTTGGGCTATCCACATGGCATTTGGGAAACTGTCATCAAAGAATGCTTCGAGGAAGCAGGTTTGCCCGAAGACTTTGTCAAGTCAAGAGCCAAGAGCGTTGGCGTAGTTCAGTACATGTATGTCGCCGAAGAAAGACGCGTACAACCCGAAGTCGAATACATTTATGACATAGAGTTTGATGACGAGACTACTTTGGTTCCCCATCCAGAAGATGGTGAAGCAGAAGACTTCAAATTGATGGACGTTGATGAGATTTTACAAAGGGTTAAAGCTTCTGAATTCAAACCAAATTGTGCCTTGGTTGTTATAGATTTCTTGATGAGGCACGGATACATTACTCCCGAGAACGAACCTCAATATGATGAAATAGTCACGAGAATGCATAGACCATTCCCGTACCCGGTTATGAGAGTGTGATGGATAAACGCATACTTGTGGGGTGTGCAGATAACTATGGCTATGCTTTTGGGTGCAAAATCCTGGCAATGGAATATAGACACATTATTTTAGTTTGCAGTATGGAAAAGAGAGCTAACTCAAGTGCAGTTGATTTATGACAAATGACGTGCTTTGTAACTTACGCACACGACGTATAACAAAACCTTTGATTTCTTCTGGATTTTTCGTAGTCACGGCTAGTCCGGTACAAAATTTTCAACATGGAAACCATTTATTTGGTACACATAGAAGCCCTGACCTTATTAAGTTTAGGGAGGGTGGCAGTTGTCAGTACGGAAAACTCACGATGCCACCGTCAATTGAATTATTTATAGATATCAATGATAATTTGACAGACGTTTATTTGTTTGTTTGCAAAATCCATCACCATGCCCAGTTGTGTGACGTCATTACGGACCGCGTTGGTGTCAATTTATGATTACAAATGCAGACGCACAAATATCATCAATTTCCAAATTGTTGCCGAAACTGTGTTAGCCGCAACTGTGTAAGTGGCTTTGACAGGAAATACGTATTTTGTAAGGTAAATAGATATTAGGACAAATTTGTGTACAAAAATTAGTAAGCACCAAACTCTAAGACTGAACCCTTAGAAAGTATAAAAGACTGCCAATTGTTCCGACCATTCCCTTCCGTTATCCAACAGAAAAATGCCTGCCCCACCAATCAAAAATACTTCCGTTTTCGCACCAGTCAAAGTTGGAAACGTTACTTTAAGTAACAGAATTGTACACTTACCAACTACTAGACTCAGATCAGACAATGGCGTCCCATCAGATTTACAGCTCCAGTATTACTCTGACAGAGCCTCGTATCCTGGTACGTTGTTAATCACCGAGGCAACATTGGCATCTAGCAGATTATCAGGTCGCTCTGGTGTACCCCTCATTGAGAATGAACAACATGTCAAAGCATGGAGAAAGATTGTCGATTCAGTTCATGAAAAGAAATCGCACATTTCACTCCAACTTTGGGCTTTGGGACGTGTAGCCAACCCCACTGACTTGAAGGAAAAGGGATACTCGTTGGCCTCGGCATCTGCTATTTACCATAGTGACGAAGCTAGAACGGCTGCTGAAGCTGCCGGAAATCCTCTCCGTGCATTGACCGAGAATGAAATCAAGGATATCATTTACAAGGACTATGTGAACGCCGCTAAAAATGCTGTTGCCGCAGGGTTTGGTATCATTGAAGTTCACGCTGCCAACGGTTACTTAATAGACCAATTCATCAATCCCTCATCAAATAAGAGAACCGACCAATACGGTGGTTCTATTGAAAATAGAGCCAGGCTTTTGTTGGAAATTATCGATGTTTTGACTAAAGAAGTTGGTGCCGAGAAGCTTGCCGTTAGATTATCTCCATTTTCAATTTTCCAGGGCATGTTGGGTGAAGACGAAGAGATCGATCCAACTGTAACCCATGGTTATATCATCGACCAATTGCAGAAGAGGGCTGACCAAGGAAATGGTTTAGCTTACATCAGTGTCACTGATAACCGTTATAGTTTAGGTTATACTGAGATCACTGCTAAAGATATCTCTTTTGCCCAACTGCTTTGGAAGGGAATTCTCCTTAGAGGTGGTAATTATACCTATGATAAGCAAGATTGGAAGAAGATTGTCTTAGACACCAGTGTTGATGACCGTACCTTGGTTGGATTTGGTAGACATTTCATTGCCAACCCTGATTTGGTCACTAGAATTGCTGAAGGTAAGGAATTGAACGAGTACGACAGATCCACTTTCTACTCCGGGACTGCTTACGGTTACAACACATATCCATTTTTGGGTGAAACGAAAGACCTCGACGTTGAAGTTTTGAGCAAGCAGGTTGGAAAATCATTAGCCATTTAATCTAATTTTCGAACTCTCTGGAAATCCATGGAACATTATATTAAATAGGTCAACCTTCCATTTCTTGTTTTTGTACTACAAAAGCTAGCTGAGTAATTTGTAATATATATTCTTTTTGCAACCACAATTCCCAATTCCGTGGATATCTGCATGTACGAGGTAGTGGTTAGAGGTAAACGTCATTTAAGGCTGTTGTTACAAAATGAGCAGTTTCAATAGGTCTTCCTTCCATCTTGAATTAGAGAAGTGAGATTGTTTGAATAGCTTCCAAAATAGTTCTGGCAACTTTGCGATTATGACACAAGTAAAACTCCGCCTGAGTTGGATCCGGATTTAGGCTCGGGAATAAAACACGATCAACATGGTGGCAAGCTGTGAATATAGATAGTGTATCGTGGCTGCTTATTTCCATTTATTAGTTTTCATCTTCATCGTTCACCACACATAATGCCAGCTCCTCCAATTAAATCTACCCAAGTCTTTCAACCACTTAAGATTGGTTCGTTCACATTAAGTAACAGAATTGCGCACTTGCCAGCAACCAGATTGAGAGCTACGGCAGATGGTATTCCAACTAATTTGCAATTGCAATATTACAAGGATAGATCGTCCTATCCTGGTACCTTGTTGGTCACCGAAGGTACATTTGCTTCGAAGAAGCTTTCTAGCCTTCCAAATGTTCCACAAATTGAAACTGATGACCAAGTTAAGGCGTGGAAGAAAATCACTGATGCGGTGCACGAGAACAAATCGTTCATCAGTCTTCAAATTGCTGGTCTGGGCCGCATTTCCCCTAGTGCTGCCCTTTTAAAATCAGAAGGCATTCCATTCGCTGCTCCTTCTGCTATTTATGAAAATGAAGAAGCTGAAAAGGCTGCAATTGCTGCTGAATACCCTCTTCGCGCGCTTACTGAGGCCGAAATCCACGATATAATCTACAAAGATTTCACTAACGCTGCCAAGAACGCTATTGCTGCTGGCTTTGATGTTGTTGAAATTCATGGAGCAAACGGATTTTTGGTTGACCAATTTATTAACCCTTCTGCAAATAAGAGAACTGACAAGTACGGTGGCTCTATTGAAAAGAGAGCTACTTTTGTTTTGGAACTTGTCGACCGTTTGATCGAGCAAATTGGTGCTGACAAAGTTGCCATTAGATTCTCTCCATACTTTCACTTGCAAGAGGGTAAGCCATTCGAAATCCATCCAATTGTCACTCACGCTTACATTCTTGGGGAATTGCAAAAGAGAGCTGACGAAGGAAACAAGTTAGCTTACATCAGTATCGTTGACAACCGTGGAGTCACCGAAACCGAAAAGGGTGCTCCAGTCGATATTTCATTTGCCGAGCAGCTCTGGAAGGGAATTATCCTCAGAGGTGGTAACTACACCTACGATCAAGCCGACTGGAAAAAGATCATCGCCGACACCAGCGATGACCGTACCTTAGTTGGATTTGGAAGACACTTTATTGCCAACCCTGATTTGGTCACTAGAATTGCTGAAGGTAAGGAATTGAACGAGTACGACAGATCCACTTTCTACTCGGGTAATGCTTATGGTTACAACACTTATCCATTCTTGGGCGAAACGAAAGACCTCGATGTCGAAGCTTTACGTAAGCAGGTTGGTAATTCTTTGGCTATCTAAGATAACTTATAGAATTTCTCATAAAACGAATTATTATAAAGTAAATAAAATTCAACTATAATACATTCTTACCGATAGATTCAAATTTACTAAGGAGGTTATTGAGGAAGTGGGGGTTTAGAGCCACAAAATGGGGAAAAGCACAATGTCGCATCGGATTTTGCGCGACATATTTCTCTACTATCGAGAAATCATTAGAACTATACTACCAATGGATTTGACACACGATTCGCCAGATCCACGACTGGAACCAGAAGTGGAACAGTTGGTTCTGAGAATAATTTCTTATAAGAGTACCCGTCAGGAAACTTTTGGTTTTCAATTTGATGCTTCCATAAAGCCAGAGATATTTAGTGTCAAGGTGGATAACTTACAAGAATACTTTTATGATGTTTCGGCCTTTCTTGCAAAAAATGTAGTGGATCTGCATCAGTACTTGTGGTTAGTGAATTTAAGAGACTTGGTGATATTTCTCTACAGATTTGAGTCCCACTTTGATGAACAATTATTTCAAGACTATAGTGCCGACCAGACATTACTTGGCCATATTGGAGTGAAGTTGACCAAGCTTAGTGCAGATATACTCGAGTTGGTATCTGTGTTTTTGTCCAAAGTAAATGTGGGATTGTTTGTTGACCAAGATTTGAAAACGACTGTCTACCTACATGAACTTATTAAAGTCTCCTTGGAAACAGTGACCTTGGATAAATCGGGTGAAATTCTGTACTGCCAGGCAGCTAATGAGGTTATGAATTGTATGAAGGACACTTTGCTAGCATATATTGAAATAGTCTTTGATGACCATGACTCCTACTATGCATTTTTTCCAGTTTTGACTCAATTCATACGAGTTGTTTACATTTCCGGATACAGCAACCTCTTGGTTACCTTCATCGATAGAAAGTTGATAGACCCACATTTGGGAATTACAATTGTGAAAAATAGTACAGTTGGTCTACTTGATTTGATCAATTATTACAAATTCACCGCCTTCAATTTGTTATCGTTATCACAAACATCAAATCAGAAGTTTAATCAAGAAGCCGATACTTACTTCAAGGTTTTACTTAACTTTCCCAATCTCAGTATTGATATTTATGAATCGTTCCAATTTGAAACAGTCACGGATAGGAAATCGGCATTTGACTTTTTGCATAAAGAAAAGGAAATCGAGTTGATGGTTAGTGTTCCTGAAAGACAAGAAATCTCTCTCTTGTTTGTGTTTAATTATTTATTGAAACTCACAGATTTGAGACAATTGTTAGATCCAGAATACTATTATAGAGTCGAACTCAAATTCCTTCTAAGATCGTTGTCTGCCAGTTTGTCGAAAGAAATTGACCGGTCTGCCTCAAGGTCAAGTAGCACCCAATCAAGTATGGTATCTATAGCTCATTTGGCGGAGGTGGAGCAGAATCGACTACAAGCAATTAATCGAGCTAAACTGATCAACAAACTTAAGTTGAATTCCCTAAGTGTCATTCTTCTTGGTTCGTATAAGGAGAAATTGAATTTGGTGATTCACTTTTGTGAACTTTTAAAACATGACTCGCTCAACATAGGTAAAATCAATGCGTCCTTCTCGGGTATTTTGCTTGAGCAGGACAAGACTCTTAATCTGGCGGGCCAGTACAGTTTTGGTAAAGAGTTGTACCTATCTACTATTGGGAAAATAACCAAGATCTTGACCGTGTTGGCTACAAAGTTCTTATTCGTATCTGGGGGTTTAAACAATGTTCTGTTGCAACACTTGGGAAAAATATTTGGTGTATCTAAACAGTACTTGGAAGATCTTTATCAGGAAGAAATATCTACCTTGTTGCTTGATGGAATCTGCTTTAAAAAGGTTGACAATGAAGCCGTATTGTTGTATGTCAACAATCCCGAATCGGAAAAGGTAGATTTGAGCGATTCAGTGAAGAAACAACTTGATATATACAGTTTAACGGTTGATCTTAACAAGGTAAGCGATATGATAGGTTAATAAAACGTATTCTTGTTAATAAATATAGAAATAGTATAGTTTTAATCCAATATTCGACGTTGGGCATGAATCAGGCGACATCACCCAACAAACCGGGACCAAATTTCACTCAGTAAATGCTTCACTAGCTCAGTTGGCAGAGCGTCAGTCTCATAATCAAATGGTTGTGTGTTATCTGAAGGTCGACAGTTCGAACCTGCCGTGAAGCATTTCAATTTTTTTGATCTCACTCGTAGACTAAATGCTTTTTATAAGCATCATCTAATTCGAGCCAGTTGGTAATGCCCCCGTCCAATACTGTAACCTTTAAGGGCGAATCGGACTCTTCTACGTAGTCTTCGATCCAACCGGCGACCTTGGTGGCTCTGTTTTTTGAACTATTGCAATGAACAACAATTGTTTCAAGCGTGGGTTCCTGTTGAAGCAAGGGGTCAATGACCCTATCCTTGACATGTTTGGAACCGTCAATTGAGGTGGCCGGAATGTGGAGCGATCTTTCAAAGTGGGCTGTATCGATGTCGTTGCGCAAATCGAGAACGATAGTCGTGTGTGGGTGTTTGTTCAACAAGTCCAAAACTTCTTCAGCTGAGGATCTGGAGGCGACCGTTTTGGGTTCATCGTGCCGTTTCAACCATTCAGGGATAGATGCCATGTTTTATTTTGAAATACAGTTAGCAGATACCATAAATTCGTCGAGCGAAAAGCGGAGTATTTATATTAGACTCGGGCTCAGACTCGCCCAGGGTTGGTGTGACGCGATTCCCAACCACAGCAATAGAGTTTGGGGTCGGGTTTTTCGAGATTCGGATTTCGTTTGTTATTTGACACCTCCTGTGGTCTAGAAACGTTTCCTTTGTAGAGATAGGTCAGGTTATTTGTGGACGGACATATACACGGCATACTCACTGTTTGTGGTACGCTAAACACGTCTCGCTTTTCCGATATACCCGCCGTACGGCTGAAAAGGGAATATTTTTGCTGCCTACAAAGATTTCGTGATTGATGATCGTACTGCTAAGCATCCCTGAAACTAGTCACGAAATTGCCATTAAATTGGGGATGGCTTCTGGGGATCAAAACTGTAGTGCTGGAAAGATTACTATTCTAATTTTATCGTCTGATTTACCCGAATGCCATGTGTTATATTGTCTCGGTAGGATAAATTAGATCTTTTTGTAGAAAATTGCCATTTTCAGACATTTTGGAGAGTTTTTTAGATTTACCCTAATGAACACCATTTCAAAGATTGCAACCCCACCCAACTACACACTTTAATTGCAAACGCCAATGCTAGAATGGTAAAGCTCACTTAGATACATGTAGATACTTCTATTGCCTTCCAACATAGCCCGCTATTGTTTAACTCTGATGGTGATAGCTTACTAATGGGGAACCAGAGTCAAGGTGGTTTTTGTGTCACTATCAAACATCACTTAAAAACCCCGATCCAAGTCTATTTCTATTTGGTCCAGCAATGTCTTCTCGTAAGAATTTTGTGACTGTATTCAAGCAGCTCTCGTTGCTCGACAAGCTTTTGCCGCTTCTCATCATTTTGGCGATGGTGGTGGGTGTTTTGCTTTCCGTTTATGTACCCCTGAGTCGTACGGCGTTCGATGGCGCCGAGATCGTGGGGGTTGCGGTACCGTTGGCCGTCGGTTTGATCGTGATGATGGTTCCTCCGCTTTGTAAGGTCGAATGGGAGAACTTCTTTGTGTTCATGAAGAGCAGATACTACCTTTCAGCAATAATTACTTCGTTAGTATTGAACTGGATCATCTGCCCCCTCTTGATGTTTGGCTTGGCCTGGGCATCGTTGTTCGATGAACCAGAGTACAGAACCGGGATCATCATGATCGGCTTGGCTAGATGTATTGCTATGGTGTTGTTATGGAACGATATTGCTGGGGGTGACAATAACTTGTGTGCCATCATAGTGTTGGTCAACAGTTTGCTCCAAGTCGTTCTTTATGCTCCCTATCAACTTCTCTTCTGCTATGCCATCACGGGCCAAAGTCCAGCATCTAACTCGATCTCCTATTCCTTGGTGGCTAAAAGTGTTGCTCTTTTCATTGGTGTACCACTCGGTTTTGGACTAGTCATCCGGTTGACTGCATTGTATACCATTGGCAAGGAGAACTTCAATAAGAGAGCAATTCCATTTATTGCTCCTTGGGCTTTGATTGGGCTCTTGTACACCATTCTTGTCATTTTTATTCAAAGAGGTTTTGATTTCATCAAGAATATCGGACTGGCCATCCGTTGCTTTGTCCCTCTCGCTGCCTACTTCTTGATCGCCTGGTTCGGTACCTTCTTCTTGGTTAGATGGTTGGCAGGATTCTCCTGGTCCAACGGTAAGTTGTCAAGAAAGAGCGAAGACGCCTACCCATCAGAATCCTCTGCCTTGTTGTGTGGGTGTCAAGATAAAATACAGGTAAGTCCTAAGAAGTGGAGAAGTGGTTGCTCAGCAACCTATAAAGAAACAATCACGCAGTCATTTACTGCTGCCTCAAACAACTTTGAGCTTAGTTTGGCAGTGGCCATCTCTATATATGGCGCTGGAAGCAAACAATCAATTGCTGCCACGTTTGGTCCGCTTCTTGAAGTTCCAATCTTGTTGATTTTGGCTTTTGCAGCCAAGTTCCTCCAAAACAGCTTTGTATGGTCCGATGTTGACGAGGAAACTGATTTGGACTTTGAAATTGCGTGCCACTGATGTGATTTCTTGTGTTGTTAGAATATGTATATTAAAATGAAGATTATGGATTCCATTAATGCATTAAGTAGGTATTTACACTTTGCAAAGTGTTTCTGCTGGGGTTGACTTTGCGAACATTCAGCAATAACCCCAACTGCTTCTTGACCAAGTCTTTATTTGGACGATCGACGTCAAATCGGTTCCATTCCAAATCGTAATATTTACAGAGAAGAAGAAGAACAAGACCAGCACTGATATCCTTTCCTGAATCACAAAGAACCAAGAGTTGGTTTTGGGGACCTATGGTGTCTATGTTGATTTCGGGAACCAACTTTGGCAAGATTTCACGTAACATTTTGGCACCTTTCTTCGAGGAAGAGACTTTATGATGCTTGATGTTTAATTTCTCATGGGATATAATAAACAGTTCGCTGAATACGATTGCCTGTTTGACGTGGGGAAATGTAGTGGAAAAGGTTTCCTGTTCAATGTTGTCTGATATTTGCCCGAATACGATACCGGTATCAGTTGTGTCGTTTATAACCGAGCTAGTATTCACAACGGACAATGAAGGAGACTTGTTCGAATGTACTTGTTCAATTTTGGATAGTAAATCGGAGTCGTTCAACCAGTCGTAGATGTATCCCGTTTCGGGGTCTATTATCTCGTTACTTTGCATGATGCTTTCCCAGAAGAAATTTGGCTGCAAATTAGGAGGAGCCCATAACTCATGGTCGTCAGCAGAGCCCTGGACATAGTGCCAGGAAGTCACGGCATCGCCATGGCGCACGCTAACCGATGAACCATGCGATTTTTTGGAAGCAGTTACACATCCCACCGAAAACCACGGTGAGGGAGAAACGATTTTGCCCGGGTAGATGAAGAATGGTACAAGCGGTTTCTGCTGTCCCAAGTCGTTGATAAGGCGTTCTTTGGTGATGAGTCCGAGTTTCTTGACCTCCTCCACGAACTGAGGAATTCGGTTTTGTATTTGATGGTGCTCGTTTGGAGAGACCATTTCCTTCGGCGTCCGGAGCCAGTTTGCTTGCTGTAACGGCTTCAACTCGTCATCGACGTCTTCATCTTCATACATGATGCAATTGAGCACGGCACACCAGATAGGGATCGTTTTCAGCAACGCATCGGGCATGAGTTTGCCTCTTCGGGTCGAGTCGACCACCATGATTCCGGAATTTTTGGCGATCAAGGGAAGCAAGTGGAGGTTTAGGCGTCGCAAAGAGAACGACCATTGGTTGGTATGGCCATCGGTAGACTTGAAGTAGCAAGAATCAACCTGGAGCGGGTTGGGCACGTACCACAAGCCGCATCTCTCATTGGCAACTAGTGGGTAAGGAAGCTGAGTATGGACAAGGTCAACAAACCTGGCATCGTGGATTACTGACTGGAGACGGTTCTTGACCGAGAGTGAGTCTTGACGGAGCTCTTTGGCAATGGCGTTGATATTTAGGATCCCATCCATGGTGTCCCAGCAGCCAAAGATATAAGAAGCGCGATGCCAAAATATTTGACACTCGAATTTTATTGTCTCTCTCGTACACCAACTCCTACTTCGCTACACTGTTTCTTATATTGTTTGTTGATTAAATAGTATTTATGCAATTATCTGGCGCCCTTTCTGGCCCGCTTGAGGTCGGCACGGCGTTTTTCTTCCTCCATCTCCTTTCTGTCTTCCAACTCGGCCCTGCGCTTCGATCTCATCTCTTCCTCCAAGATCTCGGCCCCGGTGGCCTCCATGTCGTCGGCAGAGTCGTAGTCTTCGTACTGGTCGTAGTACGACCGTTTCTTTCCCTTGTTGAAGATGGCCCAGATCTCGTCTCGGTCGTAGTCGTGGCTGCGCGAGAGCTCTTCATCTTCGTCGGATGCTATGAACGAAGCAACGTCGTCGTCGTCTTCTTCTTCTTCACTATCGTATTCGCCGTATCTACGTGAAGACGAAGCTCTGGATGAAGACCTGTTGGTGCTTTGTGGTGTCTTTTTCAACTTTTGTTGGAGCTGGGAGGATGGTCCACGGATGGGTAATGGCGTTCTTGCCGCAGATGGTTTTTTGATATGTGGAGGCGGTGAAGCTCTGGTGGAAATGCTGGAATTTGGATGTTTGCGAACGGTGCTAGATCGGTCTCTTATTCTGTCATCGGGTCTTCCGTTCGAGAGACCAGGGCCGGGTCTACCTGCTGATGGCACCGGCTTTTCCCGAGGCTTGGCCTCGGGTGTTTTTGCCTTCTGGCGAATGGACAACGAGAGCTTGGACTGGTCGATCTGAGACGCCTTCTTCATTAGTTCGTTAAAGTTCATCTTCTTGTGTGGTTTGCCGGTGGCAGATGCAGCAGGTCGTGATGGCGGTGGGGGTGGTGGTGGTGGTGTTCTGCTGGTGGCTCTTCCGCCTGGTCTGGCGCCAGTTGGCTTGGCAGAGCCGCTCTTGGGACCGGTGCTTGGCTGTCTGGCAGTAGGTTTGGCTTTTTTCGGCGGCAAGCCCTTCTTCTCTCTCGCTTCCTTTTCCTTTTGTTCTTTCTCCAACCGTCTCTTTTCCTTTAATCTCGCAACCACTGGATCGATGAGGCGATTTGACAGTAACGGGACGCCCTTGCGGACAGAACTGTTTGCTGATGCAGACATGTTGTTGGCCACAGGAGTCTGCAACTGCCCCTTACGTTGTATGCTCTGTAGGATGCTGGAGAGCGACATCTCTGTCGGATGATGTGCTGGAACTTGGAGCAACCGTATAGCTCAACTGGTGCGTGGGCAGAGAATTGGGCATAGTACACGACCCACATTTTCCACGGCTTTTTGCACCCAATTGGCACAACTTCACAACTTCTACAAATGGTCGTAATAAATAATCTTGTTCTCTACAGAACCTAGCAGAAAGTACAACTCAACTAATCCTTTGGACCAATCATCTTTTCTGGTCTGACCCATTCGTCAAACTCTTGTTCGCTCAAAACTCCCAATTCCAAGGCAGACTGCTTCAAGGTCAAGCCCTTCTTGTGGGCGTTCTTGGCGGTCTTGGAAGCAGCATCGTAACCGATCTTTGGGTTCAAAGCAGTCACCAACATCAACGATTCGTGCAAGGTCTTTTCGATCTTGTCGACGTTGGCCTGGATACCGTCGACACAGTGGAGTCTGAACGAAGCAGCACCGTCAGCAATCAATCTGATGGAAGACAACAAGTTGGAGATCATGACTGGCTTAAACACGTTCAATTCAAACTGACCGGAAGCACCGGCAAAGGTGATGGCGGCGTTGTTACCAAAGACTTGAGTGGCAACCATGGTCAAGGCTTCGTTCTGGGTTGGGTTAACCTTACCAGGCATGATGGACGAACCTGGTTCGTTTTCTGGCAACGACAACTCTCCGTAACCACATCTTGGGCCGGAACCCAAGTATCTAATGTCGTTGGCGATCTTGTACAAGGAAACGGCAACAGTGTTCAAAGCACCGGAAGCTTCAACAATGGCGTCGTGGGCAGCCAAGGCTTCAAACTTGTTTGGGGCGGTCTTGAATGGCAAGCCGGTCAACTTGGAGACTTCTTCGGCGATCTTGACGTCGAATCCCTTTCTGGTGTTAAGACCAGTGCCGACAGCAGTACCACCTTGAGCCAAGAATTGCAAGTTTGGCAAGGTCTTTTCGACTCTTTCAATACCGTTGGTCAATTGTTGGACGTAACCGGAGAATTCCTGACCCAAAGTCAATGGGGTGGCGTCTTGCAAGTGGGTTCTTCCGATCTTGATGATGTCCTTGAATTCGTCCGACTTGGCTTGCAAGGAGTCACGCAACTTGGTCAATTCTGGAATCAACGAGTTGGAGATCTCGGTGACGGCAGCAATGTGCATGACCGTTGGGAAGGTGTCGTTGGACGATTGGGACATGTTACAGTGGTCGTTAGGGTGAACAGGCTTCTTGGTACCCAATTCTCCGCCCAAGATCTCAATAGCACGGTTGGAAATGACTTCGTTGGCGTTCATGTTGGATTGGGTACCGGAACCGGTTTGGAAAACCACCAATGGGAAGTGGTCGTCCAACTTACCTTCGGAAACCTCGGTGGCAGCTTCTTGGATAGCCTTGGACAACTTTGGGTCCAAAGCACCCAATTGTTCGTTGACAATGGCAGCAGACTTCTTCAAAATACCAAAGGCACGCACGACTGGAATCGGCATCTTAGCGGCTGGACCACCGATCTTGAAGTTTTGCTTGGATCTTTCGGTTTGGGCACCGTAGTACTTGGAAGCATCAACCTCGATTTCACCAAAGGCGTCAGACTCAATTCTGGTCTTGAGCAGTAATGGAGACGAGGTGGCAAAGCTTCTAGTCAAAGGAGCTCTAATGGTAGTTCTCAACATGGTGATGATGTGTAAAGATCAATAAAGATTGAATAGTGAGAAGGTGAAAGAAATCTGGGGTCGTGACGTTTATATAAATTTTCAGTTCTCGGGCTCGACGAATATGATTGGCCAGTCGCTCCCGAAACGCGCAAATCATTACCGGATGTATGGGGGTATACGCGTTTGCTGATGGGACCATCCGATACCATCATGGGGAGGCGAAGCAGTTTACAACATACAAAATGTACCAACTTGCGTTTCTATGGCTGTGAATTTGCATTCTATAAATTAATTTCATATTTTGCTGCCGTTAACACTTATTCGCGAATGGCTGCAAAATCACATTATGCTATGGGGATGGGGATTTCATCATGCAGACGAGGGGGCACAAAAATCTACTGTTTGTGGTAACGTTTGTCTTTCTGCTTGAACTTATCAAGCGATTCCTTGGATGGCCAGTTCCATTTGGTTGGTTTCGAGAGTCCAAACCGTTCACTATCGTTGTCGAGCTTATTGAAATGCTGGATATATCTGGCGCCATAATCCTCAGGCAATGAGGCCATGAGCATCAAGAGCGAGTCATGACTGGGCGTGAATTGAAGTTCTTCCCACTGATGGATAATATTTGCAAGCTCAGAGATGTACCCGTACTTGTGAAGCATCTGAATATACTGCTTCCATAAATTATCGGACGGGAATATCGATTGATCGTCTTTTGGAAGAATACTATTTTTGAATTCGTGAATGACAACTTGTGGAGCATAGAGGTTGTCCCACATTATGATCGAGTCATCTACACCTTTCAGTGCAGCACGGATAAGTCCAAGCAAACAGCTTTCACTTGGAAGTAGGTCGTTAGCTTCAAGTTCCTGCTTGTACAAAGAGTACACTTGCTGCGGGTTGGCCATGGCTTCTCCCTGCAAGAACACTCCAACGATACGCGACGATTTTTTATCAAACTGACTGTAGTAGAGATGTCGAGCATACGCAGCAACTGATTCAAATCCTTTATAGCCATTCCTACCAAAATCGGCCGTATCCCACGGGTATCTCTTCTGGGCCAAATGCGTCGAGCTATGGTTTTTGTATAACATCGAAATGTAAACAGGAAGAATCAACTTTGAGTATGTCATGAGGAGTTCAGGTTCCTTTGCAAAAGAACCGATAAACTGGTCCAACAGATTCAAGCCCTTGAATGACTGGAGAAGCGTAGACACAATATCCTTGCTAATAATAATCTTGTCTTTGATTTTTAAAAGCTCCTGAATGATTCGTATGGACCTGGTCTCATTCAATAAACCAAACGATTTTAATTTGTGGATGAAGCTTAGCCATAGAAGTGAAGAGTTGGACTGCTGTTTGGCAGCCGAATTAAAGGCATGGAGTAGTTCTTCAGGGGAACTTGCAAGAAGAACCTTGGTGACGTTGTAAGCTAATATTTCTTTCTTTCCCACGCTGTATGTACCGGTAAAGAACTTATTCTCGGCTATCTGGACAAGCAGGTTACTCTTTGCTTTCGCCTTCGGTTCTATAGCCAACGCTATGCCCAAGTATGCTTTAAGATTGAGATGTTGGTTGACATTACCATCTGGTGTTTTGGAAAGGAAATTGACCAACATCTCTTGAGAACTAATGATATTGGAGCTGATTCCAGTTTCGTTGGAGTTGGATTTTAGAATGGAGGTAATGGCCAAATCCCAAAGGGTTTCGTTAATGAAGGCGTCATCGAATGCTTTCACTTTGATGCCGGATCTGGTATCGTTGAAGAATGAAAAGGAAGATGTAACAAGGTCCTTAAGTCTGCTGGTATCGTAGCAAATGCAGTAGAAAACAAGGTTATTAAAGCATGCCTTGAGATGCGATGTTTTCTCGATGAAGGCTGCCGTGATTGTTTTCATAAATTGGAACCAAATATCAAGTTGGAGGTGAAGTTCAGCCCTTGACATGGGTGTTCTGAGCAAAATATCTGCAAGCACAACGGGAGGAATCTTGGTTAATCCAGACAAATGCAGACATGATGATGTGACGTTGGGCGCTGTCAAAGAAAGTATCCAGAACGAAAGATCTTTGGTGGGAAATTTGAGATAATGGAGACACAAGAGAGCCAACTCCAACAGCTCAGACATCGTGTACTGCTTTGTCGATACCGACTGGACAATATGTTTTGCCAAAGCCTTCATTTCGGCTAGAACAGCGGAGGAATCTTCGACTGGTGGCTTAATTTTCTTCAACACAGACATGAGGTAATCCTTCTGGCGTTTGGCCTGCTGACTAGCATATTTGGAGGGGATGTCCAAGTAATGGATCGATAGTATGATATGGAAGAGTAGCGGTTCGACCAACTTGTGCGGTTTATACGGAGTCGGTAGCGACTGCGGTTTCAAGGGTATGGTAGTTCCTCGCCTTTCACTCTGGAGCAACACCAACAAGTGGCGGATACTGGGTTCTATAGCTGGCTGGCTTTTGTACCTGCCCAAGGTGTTGTAGAGTTCTCGATGGAGACGATCGGTGGATTTGTGGGTGATGAAAGCGTCATTGACGTGGCGTGATACCGTACTGGTACTGAGATAGATCCGATGTCGTATGGGCGGTTTATGTCGTATCAACGGCCGTATCATCTCATTATGTGCTACCTTTCAGTGGTTTGGTTGGATAGTAAGTAGTGAAGTCTGAAATGGCATCGAGCGGGTGGTTATCTGCACACCACTCCAAATCCAATTCGCGAGCTTTAGTTGCCAAAAACGAGCTGCGAAACGCATCACCACTAACGATTGGTTCTTTTTCAGACTATATTGGGACCTTTTCGGTGGTATTGCTTTCATATTTATACTCGCTCCAATTGGTGATGGAACCATGTCTTTTCCAGACGAAAGATATCGCGATTTGGTCCAGGGCGAGAGAAGGCAAATTGAAGATCGAGACCCAGCTACGCGTAAGAGGCGCCGCAAACCAGAGCCCATAGAGGTCACAAGCGTGTCACCCGAGGTGATTGACATCAGTGATGGTGATGACGAAGACGACGAGGCAGACTTTGAAGATGTCGATTTGGATAAGGCATCGAGTGACAATGATTCGGACTTTGAGGACGTGCACTTTGACCTCGATGCTAAGAAGCCCGAAGCAGAGACTTTGACGTTTACGTTGGCCCAAAACACAGAACCCGTGCCCAAAAAGCGGAAGTTTATTGCAATATCCAAGGAAGAACGCGTAATGCGAAAGACCGTACACCAAATGTACCTAGTAATGATGTTGATACATGGCTCGATAAGGAATTCATGGTGCAATGATTACAATCTAGGAATTAAATTGAAACGAATAGTATCTCCACAGACCCTTGGACTCCTATTTCCCAACGACAAGGAAACGATAAATGCTGTCAAGTCCCGAAGGTTTCTTGACGGATTACAACGAGTGATGAAAGCTTTTGGCCAGAAATGGAGAACTTCTTCCCAGGGCATAGTCAAGAAGAACTGGAACGAACTCAAGATAAAGCAAAACAGATCAGAACCCAACGTTACGGTTGAAAAATTCAACACACTCTCCTCCGAGTTTAGAGGTTCAAGAGATATCGCAGCACAAGCATTTGTATGTCTTTTGCGTGCCTTGGGACTCAATGCCCGGTTAATATTTTCATTGCAACCACCAGACTTTACTTCGACCGCCTCTTTCCCTCCAATAGCACAACCAACAGAGGAGACGAAACCGACAACAGTTCAGCCTGTGCATAATTCTAAATCTTCTTTACTCTCATCCTTAAGAAGCAAACCTACGGCAGTGAATTTGGATAAAACAACGAAATACACCTTTGAAGATTCGCTGTTTCCAATATTTTGGGCTGAAGTGCGGAACAAATACTCCAAAAAGTGGATAAGCATTGATCCAATAGTTCTTCAAATTCTAGAATCTGCTCCTACGCGACGTAAGTCCAAGTTTGAACCGCCTGCCAGCGAGGCTAGGAATCAGCTTTATTACGCAATTGCCTACGATAGGTTAGGAGGAGTCCATGACGTTACCAGAAGATACAGTCAATTTTACAACGCCCGTACTGTCAAAAAGAAGATCCATTTCCGGTCAGAAGAAGATAACCATTGGTACCAGCAAATTTTACGAAGCTGTACCAGTTCGCTTCGCCATAAGCCTAACAAATTGGATATTCTTGAGTCAATCGAATTTCATAATCGTGATTTGGCGGAGGGAATGCCGAATAACGTGGCGGACTTCAAGAACCACCCAATATATGCCATGGAATCGCAACTTAGGCAGAACGAAGTCATTTATCCAAAAGATGAAGCAAGTAAATCGGGAATGTTTAGACAGAAGTCATCCAAGAAACCGAACCTGGTGGTGCCAGTTTATAAGAGATCTCATGTATTCTCTCTCAGATCAGCAAAAGCATGGTACATGAGAGGTCGTGTGCTCAAGGTGGGGGTGCAACCCCTAAAATTGAAAAAGAACACTGCCAAAATCAAGAAAATAGACGAAGATGAAGACGAGGATGAAGAATTCACCCGATTATACGCCGAATTTCAAACAAAGATGTTTCAACCCCAGCCAATTGCTGATGGAATTGTTCCCAAAAATGCATATGGCAATATCGATATCTACACTCCTAACATGATGCCGAAAGGTGGGTATCTTTTGGATACTACTGGCAAGTATTCCATGAAATTGGCGGAGAAAGCTGCCCGAATTATGGGTATAGATTACGCAAGGGCCGTTGTGGCGTTTGATTTTGGAAAGAAGGCTGGAGTAAAGGCGTCAGGACGTACACCTACAGCCCGCGAAGGAGGTATTGTTATAGATGAACAGTACCGAGAAGCCATGATTTTGATTTTGGAAACGTTATTGGAGGAAGAAAGCGAAGACGCAAGAAGAGCCGCAAGATTCAACTCGTTCAAGAGTTGGAGATACTTTTTGTTGAAGTTGAGAATTTCGGAGCGATTAAACAAGCAACATGGCAACCTTGAAGAGTTGAGCGACGGTGACGAAAATAACAGCAGCGATTTCAGTGTCCAAGAAGAGTCATCCGGATCCGAATTGGAAGAAGGTGGGTTTATTGCTACCGAGAAAACCAAGCCTGAACTAGATGAAGGTGATGGTGGTTTTTTCTTTGAGAGACAAGAGGAGGAAACCAAACTGCCAGAAGTTGAAGAAGGAGGTGGGTTTTTCTTTGCATCCAATGAAAAAGAGGACTTGGGGCCAAGTTTGGAAATGGGAGATCTGAACGGAGACGATTTTGGACAAGATGAGGATGGTGGGTTCCTCATAGGCGACGAAGGGGTTGGCGGATTTGATTTACGAGATTATGACCAAAAAGAGGTTGCAAATCCCGAAAGCGTCAATGAACCAAAAGAGGAAGAAGAGGATGAACTTCCCGACGAATTGTTCCGCGTGGATGCCAATGGAGAATTGGTGTACGACCCAGGGAACGGCGAAGAGCAAGATCTGAATGACCAAGAGCAAGATCTATATGAACAAGAGCAATATCCTAACGAAGAGCAAATTCAAGAGCAAAATCTTAACGAGGAGCAAAACGTTAACGAGGAGCAAAACGTTAACGAGGAGCAAAACGTTAATGAGGAGCAAATTCTTCAGAACGAGCAAGTTTTAAACAATGAGCAGGTTCTAAACTCTGAGCCAGATCTAAATAAAGAACTGGATCTAAACAGAGGCCCAGTTATAAACGACAAAGCGCAAGTTTCACCGGTTCTAGAACCAGGCTTAACTCGGGGTGTCTCAGATCCCACGGTTGCGAAGAAATTAAATACCCCAGATTTAGTAAGCGAAACTACCACCACGCCATCACTACAAGACTCCCACGAGTCCTCTGACAGCGAGCAAATTATGGACTCACAGGAAAAGAGTCAATTACTAGACGAAGAGTCCCAGTTTGACTTCCAATACAGTGACTCGGAGTGACCCACATGTCACGGCCACACCTCTGCAACCCAATAAAATATTAGCACGAGATGCTTTCTCAGGAAAATTTTGCCGTCGCGTGGATATTTATTCCTTTTTGGCAGCGCAAATTGGGCGCGCGCAGCGTTGTGTATGCGGAAATTCCCCGATCCGGGTCCGTGCGCACTATCCTTCCTAAAACGACAGTGTGCCCTGTCAATAGGATGTGTGATGGGGAACTGACTATAAAGAAGTGTCAGTTTTCCCACATTTTACTGCAAGACGTCAAAAAGTAACACCCTGTCAACATGTATAACGCAGTAGCAGAGAACGTGTTAGGCACAGCCGGCACCATCTTCTGGTGTGTGCAGCTTGTACCCCAGATTATACGAAACTACCGTGTCAAGGAATGTGAAGGGATCCCGCCGCTCATGATGTTCTTGTGGACCGCCAGTGGGATACCGTTTCTGATATACTTCTTTGGAACCGACGGGTCCATTCCTTTGAAGATCCAGCCCCAGTTGTTCACTTTCTTCTGCTTGGTTTCCTGGGCCCAAACCTTATACTACCCTCCTTTCAAGGTCTCGACTAGGAAGTTGATTTTTACCGTGGGGCTGTTTGTCATCATTGGTGTTGGTTTGGAAGCCGGTTTGATTGTGTGGTTGCATCCCCTTTACCAGAAGGGCAAACATTGGCCAATGCTCGTGATTGGTATCATTGCATCGGTGTTGCTTGCCGTCGGGTTGATTCCTCCATACTTCGAGTTGGCAAAGAGACAGGGCCGTGTTATCGGTATCAACTTTGTATTCCTTTTCTTGGACTCGACGGGTGCCCTTTTGTCCATCTTGAGTGTCGTTTTCGGCACCATGGACGTGTTGAGCATGGTTTTGTACGCCATCGTCTTGGGGCTCGAGATCGGTATTGTCCTGTGCCACCTTGTGTGGTACTTCAGAATGGGACGCCGCATTTTACAGGAAGAGAAGGAGGAGAAGGAGCGCAAGGAAAAGGAAGAAGCAGACAACGAAAGCCTGCTGAACTTAGAAGAAATCCTGACTTCACAAGAAATTGTCGAAGACAAGGTGTGACATAGATAAACCCTTGGCGAGTGTTCCATTTGAACTTGCCATCTAATAGACTAATACTTATTATACCATACTATAGAGCTATATCTCATGAATGAAATGTAAACCTTACTTGACATAGTAGTTAAATTTCCTGCATACCGTGCGGTGTCTAAATATCGACCTTTAAACAAACATACTGAAGTGTGAAACTACAAGAACAGGACAACATGGTACGTACAGAAAAACGTCGGTGTTCAACCATAATTAGCAGCATATGGATGATATGAAATGATTGACACTGCAAATTTTTCCAATCGCAATTCTTCCCGTACTAACAGCACCAGTCGACGTTTCTTCCGTTGAACTTGACGGAGGATCCAAACGTTTCCAAGAAAGACCTAGAAGAGGAACATTCACGCGAACTTCAGGTAGAACAAGCGTTTAAGATTTTCCAGTCGGCACTTCAGTCCCAAAAAGAACGCCGGTTCCTAGACGCCTATAGCCGATACGAAGAATTGTTTAAACTTGAGGTCGTTGCCAACCACTTTCTAGAGGAAGAAGAGTATATTCGAGGTATACAGAATGGAGGTGCCAATTCTGTTGTTGGTGAATTGTCGTTTCTTTCTCCCAATGTTAAATCATTACGTTATCTCATCTTCAGAAACCGGGGATTCCTCTATTACAACCTCTTGAAGTTGGGATTGGCTAAAGAAGCTGCCCGAATCGACTCGTCCGATATGACAGAAACTGAAAAGTACAGAGACTTGTTCTATACATTGGTGGACGATTTGTGCATTTCCTTGATGTACCAAGAAGGCGACGAAAAGCTCTTGGGCTTACTCTATGAGATCTTCGTGTTCCTTGAAGCACACCGTCTCGCTCGATTTGCTTTGGAATACTCCACCACCAGCAAGATCGAAAGTGACGACTATTTACCGTCAGATGCGCCCCGCAATCTCAAGATTCTTCTTGCTAATTTGTCCGTGTTCAACGCATCGACAGCCCAGATATCTCAATTCAAACAGCACAAGCAGGCAATCGAGAAGAAATTGTCGTTCCTATTGCCCATAAAACAGGAATACGAAAAACTGATACAAAAAGCTCTTTATCTTCATTACGCTTCGTTCAGTCTTCCTGATTACAACTGGAGCAAAATCCTTGCGGCCCTAACAGATGACCTTAAGAGCAGATTCGATAACAACAAAATGGACGAAGTCCAAAAATCAAAAGTGAAGTTTCTAGATCCATATGTTCTAGGAGAAGAACCATTGGAGAGAGTCAGATTCAAGTTCCCTCCAGAACACATAGAGATAGACATCGAAGATGAAGTGGAAGAAGTGGTGGAAGTACCGTCTACCAAAGAAGTGCCCCCCGAAGAGCTGACTGAAGTCCAACAGGAAGACGATTCAAAGAATCAAGTCCAACGTGCATCCAAGAGACTTGCGAAAACAGAGCCCGATATCCCGGAAATTGAAATTAAACGACAATACTTTGACGAAACAAAACGGTTTTTTGAAAACTTGAATCTGTACTTGGATATTTTGAAAGACGACCTTAAATTCCAAGATGTGACCATGTTATACATTCCTGAACAAGATTCTGAACAATCGTATGTTCAGGATTTCGTCGACATCATCAGCGATTGGGGAAGTCTGTTCACAAAGTCATTGTTTGTTAATGCAAACTCAACTACACAGTCTAAAACAAGCGAAGAAGAGAAGTCAAAGTTACTTGATGTGCTTAATACTTTTGGCAAAAACTCCAAACTTGATAACTCAGACAAGTACGAAAATGTGCCCAATTTATCCGATTACGAAACACTGGAAGACATACGATCCTTCTTCCTTGAAATAAACGAAGATGCCGTTCATTTCATATCTATCAAGACAAAAATATTGGAACGTCTCTTGGGAATACTGCACCAAGGTGTTTCTTTGATAGCAGAGTCTTGCTGGAGTGATAAACTTATAACACAAGTTAAGGATTGGGTACTTCAGTTTGAAATAGTGATTTTGGAAGCGTTCAAGGGTCAAGAAACGACCTTGGAGAAGTTGGCCGTCGCGGTGAGCATTTATGAGATTCTTGTTGACCTTTACATTTCAGCAAAAGCCCAAATTGGTGTCTTGTTAGGACAGGCAGCCAAGAAAGGTCCACAAAAGAACACTAAATCACTTATCAACAATCTTGGTGTTGAGATGATCAAATACATGGACAAAATGAAGAGGTGGCAGAGTTATCTTATACAATTGACGGGAACTAAAGGTGAACTCTCATTTAAGCTCTATTGTCGATACCAGTGGTGTTTGATACACATGGAAAGAGCACAAACGAGCAACTGGGCAGAAAACTCGTACATTATGGCGAAATTGCAGGATCTTATAGATCTCAGCAACGACAGTTCCTACACGTTGTCTATTAGCTTTCCGAATTATGAGAATATTTCGGAAATCAACATTAACAGCATAAAGTCCCAACTAACTACATCTTCAGTGTTATCCATATTTTCCAAGATTCTTTATACTGACATTCACGAAGACAGTAGGGAATCGGTTCAACTTCTTGAAGGTATTTTGATTGAAGAGAAATCGGGTGAAACTATCGATAAAGGAGCACTTTCATCCATAAAGACTTTTCTTAATTCTTCCACAGTGGACATGAAATTAAGTCTCTGGAGCATATTATTCCTGTACTACTACAGTACGAATGATGCATTTACAATTCAGTATGGGTTTGAGAGAGTTTTGGAGTTTATTCAAAATTACCTTGGAAGCAATGAATATGATATCTTACCCACAGACAGCAGAAGGAGTACTCTATTAAGAATAATTGGCTTTTACGGTGACATATTGAATAGTTTTATCAAAAACTTATCCAATAATGACTGGAATGTTCGTCCTACAGATCATACGAGAAACACCCTTGGTCGCTTATTGAAGTTTGTTGAATTATTTTACTTATTCAGCATTCACGAAGAGGCCGCTTTGATTTCTAGCTTAAAGACTTCCATCAATACTCGCTCCAAATCAGCATATGAAACCTTTAAAGACTTTTTTGTCTTGACCATGTCCGTGTTTATTGTGTATTATAAAACGGAATTGACACTGAAACCTCAGGAGGATGCGTGTCAAGTGGTGAGCGATTTGGTGAGTATAGTTCACGATCAATTGGGTCTTAGAAATGTCTGTGAGCTGGCGAATGGACAATTTTTGAAGATGGCACAGGAGTGTTTATTCAAGTTGGATTGTTCTTCCGAAAAGGATATTTCCCAAATTATTGCCTGTCGCTATGGCTATAGGATATCGGTTGACAATTTTTCTCCAAAGGACCATGCAACCAGTATAAGAAATAAATTGGATCGGGCTACTACTTTGGAATTGTCGAAGTTTGTGCTTCCTATTTGTTTCAAGAAAAACCCTATGATACACATTCCTAAACACGATACGAAGGGTATTATTGACGACTTTTATGAAGTTATTGGAGACCCCAACTTGGAAGAATCCGGAGTCTTGGGTCGCAACTTTGCAACATTAGATTACTTTTTGGAATCTACAAAGATGACGCCTCGTCTTTTGCGAGATTCTTTCCATGGATTATTGACAATTGATCTTGAAGACCCTACAGATGCCGAGATAGTCAAAAATGGATTGTATTATTTGGAGGCTTTGTTGATTTTTACTTCTTACAAAGCCAGAAAGAAGAATATGCAAAGTAGAGCCGTTGAATTGGAGCATATCATTATGTTGTTGAAAAACGACTTGATCTATTGCTCCAATAGAATGGAAAGTTGGCTATTGTTGGGGCAGGCGTATGGATTTTTGGTTGAAGATGATTTAATCTGGACGTCTGACAAGCTTACAGTTCCCGACCGGAAAGTCAGTACGGCAAACCTTCAGAGAAAATCACTTATTTGTTATCTAATGGCCATTAATACTCTCAGCATTGACAGCTTACAAGATATCAAACCAATAGTGGGAAATTTGATGTCGTCATTTGCCAAGGAGATGTATGGCGCATGCATGGAGCCGATGTTGATGCATGCATTCAAGGTTCAAAGTAACCCTACTTTTATCAAGAAACCCTCAGGAGCTGCTTTTGTCAATATTGCACATATCAGTGCTGTTTCTTTGAAGCTCTGTTTGAAGGTGATGCAGCAATCGTTCCATATTGCCATTAAGGCCAAACCTGACGACTGGAATAATTACTACTACTTGTCAAAGATCCAGAAAAAGTTGGGAAAGGATCCCAACTTGGTGCTTCAGACTCTCATGAGAGCTAGCAAGCTTGCATACGAACAATCAGTCAATACAGAACGTGTGATTGAACCGCATTACGCTATCTGTTCGACCATATACAAGTACGTTAAGAACGACCAAATTTCGTTTGAAGATGCCTCAAAGTATTTGAAAGAAGATCCGGTGTTGGCATTAGAGTTACCTGTTTTACCTCTGCTGAAAAAAGACTTCTATAACGTCGTTGTGATGGCATTGAGAAAGGTTGCCCTCTATGACAAGAAGAAATGGCATCACAAGTATCGGTACCGGTTGGCCAAGATTCTCTTTGAGGAGTTTGGCTTAGTGTACGAATCGTTGGAAGAAATGTCGTCGTTTATTTCGTTGAAGGCCACATCGAAGACGTTGGTGCTGATTTGGAAACCCGAAAGCGAACGGCCGGGAAAGCATTTCTTTTACACTTACCAGTATTCTCGGTTCTTTATTACTCTTCTCACGTACCGACATGATATGATCAGTTTGATCATGATGTTGCCCAAGTTGAGAAGATCCAATTCCACCATGGTCAACTTGTACTCGGCATGGGAAGGGTTGTGTTCATCCATTTGTAAGATGACGAGATCGTCACTTGAAATTGGCGACAGTTTTTCGTTTTCGGAAAACTTTATGGTGTCGGTTTCGTATCAACAGTTTCTTGCCAATTCGCAGGCGTTGTTAAAGACTTTACAGGATTCGGGAGTTCCCGAAGAGTTGAAGCCGCTTCTTTGTTTTCTTCATGCGGTGAACGACATGAAGAAACTAAACAATGGGTTCGGACCAACTTCTCTTATTGACGACACTATTGTTGGGATCTATTTGAAGATGTATCTCTATGTCGACAAAGAGTTGGCCCAGAACAAGGTGGAGGTTTCGGGGGCCAAACCCAAGAAGTTGGCCAAGAGGGACATTTTTCCGTTTGCCAACGAGATGTTGCAGACTTTTAGGCGAGAGATTGAGACGATTTTGAAGGATAAGCCGTTGTTGTACAATGAGTTTATCGAGACAAGGCAACTTGAGCAAGAAAAGGCGCGGGAAGATAAGGAACGGGAGGAAAAGGAACGTGAAGAGAAGGAGCGGGAGGAACGGGAACGTGAAGCGAGGGTGTTGGAGGCGAAAGCGTTGGAGGAAAAAGCATTGGCAACAGAGTTGGAAGCCAAACAGGCTGAAGCAGATACACAAACTGGTCGACAAGACGCAGATACCCAACAAGACGCAGATACACAACAAGATGATACGCTAAAGAGACATTCAGTCGACGACGACACATCGCCAAAAAGACAAAAGGTCGGCGATACCGAGCCATTGCCGGTGCAACGTCCGCCTGAAGTCATCATTATTATAGACGATGATGAGTGATTTGGTATAATGCATTTAGACAATCTCCTTAGTATCTACAAACATCTTACGTAGACTCAAATCGTACACCACATCCGTGACTCTCTTCAAGCTGTACTTGAGGCCATCAAACTTTCTTCGTATGTTGTCGTTCTTCAAGTCGAGCGACTGGAAGCCGGTGTTGAGTTTGGTGACGACCTGCTGGTTGATCAAGCCGATGCTGTAGTTGGACGCGGTGGCCTCGGTGGACGTCTTGATGATGACCATGGTGGTGTATTCGACCATGATGTCGACAAGGCGCAACAAGCCCAAGAGGTAGCAGTTGTAGTCAACGGGCGTGTGGAGGACGTGTTGGAGCTGGGGCGGCGCCATCACCAAGTCGGCGAACGCGATGGTGGTGTGGGCAAAGCTGGACGCGATACCGTTGAAGTAGTAGTTGACCAACAACAAGTAGATGACTTCCTCGTTGATCTTCTGCACCAAACGGTCTTTGGACACCTGTTTGGCGGCGGTGTCGAGCACGCGGGCGACGTAGTCGGCATGGATTGCCTGCAACGCGGCGACGTCGCCGATTCTGGCGTCAACGGCGCTCAAGGCGTTGGATGCCAAGTGTGTGGGCGTAAACACAAGAAGCTTTGCGTATGCATCTTTAAACGGCGCGATGTCGACGCTAAAATCGAGCTCGATCTCGTTTACAAGTGTCCTGTTGGCGGTTCTGGTTGTTAGCAAGTGTCGGGGAGCGGTGCATGGGGCCTCGCAAAGACTTACTCCTGGCCGATTTCGTGCTGGATCGAGGCGAATATTTCCTCAAACGCCATGATAATAATGGAATGGTGCTGGGATAATATGCTGGGATAATAACCTGGGATAACCACTGGTGCTTTGATAATAAAATTATCACGAGATTTGGAGATGGCCGGGTCGTGCGTGTCTCAAACAGCCCTTTCCTCCCTGACACCTGGCTCCGTTGGGTGTGGGCCCGCCGGTCGCTTGAGCAACGGTTGTCGGTTACAGATCCATTAAAAAGTTTATGCTTTAGGCTTTAGGAGATGGAACCACGTTGCATTCTCCTAAAGAGAGAGGTGTGTCGTTGTTTTAGTTGTCACGTAGCGAACCATGCCCAGGGCTTACGGTTTGGGTGCAAGTTCTGGCGCGGGTTGTAATCTGTAACGGTAACCTGCAGAGTAGGTAACCTGTAAACTCTCTAACCTGCAGTACCCCACATTCTGCAACCGAGGAAGACCCAACGGCAGATGCCAACTCAGTCCAGATATACTTCTTCCAGTTACACCAGCTACACATAAACAATGAAGGTACTAGTGTTGCCCGGGTTTATGCAGGGCGCCGGCACGTTTGCCCTCCACACCACGGTGCTCCGCGAAGAAATGGAACGCTTGGGCTGGCACGCCGACTACGTCAGCCCGTACCATGCGTTCGCCAGCATGGACGAGGTTCCGTACCGCTACGCAGGAAATCAGCAAGAGCTGGACCAGCGCTGGGCCAAGCTCGTGGCCCGCAACAACCACCGCTACTGGTGGTTGCACAACGAGGACACCGGGGAGTACCGCGGCTTCGACGAGTCGTTGGCGTTCTTTCGGCAGTACTTGCGTGAAAACGGGCCGTACGACGGCATTGTGGGCTTCTCACAGGGAGCAGCCATGGCTACCATCTTGACCACCCAGGCGGCCGAGCTCAATGGGCAGCAGTTCCGGTTTGCACTTCTCTTTTCGGGGCTCGTGCCCACGGAGTCGGCGGTGGGTGGAAAATCGCGGTTCGAGCTCAACGAACTTGACGATCTTGATGTCTACATCAAGCTGACCAGGGTGGTGCCCGCTGTGGACGCATACTTTGACGGGTCGCGCCTCGATACCAAGGTGGTGTGTATCTACGGCACCCAAGACACCGTGGTGACGCCCATACGGACAAAACACCTCGCGACGCGGTTCAAGCACGTCCAGTTGGTGGAACACGGCGGTGCCCATGTCGTGGTGAGCGACCGGGCCCAAATCCGCGCCATCTTGCGCATGGTGTGGCCCCGTGGAGATGGCCATCTCTGAGAGCTGGATGTGTGGGGATATTGCGGGTTAGTAAGTAGTAAATGAATGTGTTGCGGGTTATTAACCAGTAAAATATTAGCTTCTATCTGTTTTGCAGGTTACAGCCCAAAAACTCCATCTTCAAATCAACGAGACCATGAGCGAAGGGGCGGAAAACAGCGCCACCAACGCGTCTGGAGCGCAGCAAGAACACAGTTCGGTGGTTGTGGAGCGTGCTGAAGCGCCAGACGGCGAAAACTCCGCCGAAAACGGCGTGCCGGACGAGCAGCCGAAGCCCAAAAGCGCCGACATGCCGGCGGCGTTCTCCCGTCGAGAACGAGAGACGAGTGCAGGGCCGACGGTGAGCTCGGCGTACTCCGGCGAACAGAAGGAGCAGCCTGCGTGGCTCAAGACCGACAAGGACAAGTACGACAAGTACGGTGTGCGGGCACGGGGCTACGTCGAGGCGCAGGACGACAAGTACGCCAAGTACGGCGGCACCAACGTTGCTGCAGCCACGCGAGTCAAACGGAGCCACCAGGAGGTGGAGGACCCGCGGGAGAGAGAGGAGCGGGAACGGGAACGGGACCGGGACCGCAGACGCAACCGGTACGACGGTTCTGGCTCCAGTTCTGGTTCAGGAACCGTTTCTGCGTCTTCGGGAACAGCTACACCCGTCGGTGGCGAGTCTGTGCCCGTGCCGTACTCGTCTGCACTCATTCCCGAACGCCAGCCACGGTACCAGACGTTCCAGAGCCACATCGCCAACAAAAACACCCGCGACATCAACAGTATCGTGCGGAGCCACTACAACCAACGGACGCACCAGTCGCGGATCCAGGGCTCCCGGACGCGTTCGCCCATCTACAAGCTCCGTAACTTCAACAACGCCATCAAGTACATCTTGTTGGGCAACTTTGTCGAGAAGCAGCGCGATTCGGGGCGGCCGTCGGCGATCTTGGACCTTTGCTGCGGTAAGGGCGGCGATCTCAACAAGTGTGAGTTTGTCCAGATCGACCAGTACATCGGCATCGACATCTCGGACGCGCTGGTGAAGGAAGCGTTCCTGCGGTACTCGCAAAACAAGGCACGGTTCATCCCCAGCGAGAGCAGACGGGGCGACGCCAAACGGTACCGCTTCGAGGCGTGCTTTGCGACAGGAGACTGTTTCGGCGCCACCATCCCCGACATCTTGGAGCCCAACTTCCCCGGCATCATCGACAAGATCTTTCCCGTGGACTGTGTGTCGGCGCAGTTTTCGTTGCACTATGCGTTCGAGACGGAGGAAAAGGTGCGGACGCTCTTGAACAACGTGAGCCGGTCGTTGCGGGCCGGCGGCACGTTTATCGGCACCATTCCGTCGTCAGACTTTATCCGGGACAAGATCGTGCGCCAGGACTACTTGCCGTCGGCCAATGGCAAGCGGGTTTTCGGCAACGAGCTCTATTCGGTGACGTTTGAGCGCGATCCGCCGGAAGATGGCGTGTTCCGGCCGCCGTACGGCAACAGATACAACTACTTCCTCAAGGACGCGATCGACGACGTTCCCGAGTACGTGGTGCCGTTCGAGACGCTCCGGGCGCTCTGTGAGGACTACGGGCTTGCGCTCAAGTACAAGAAGAACTTTATCGACATCTTCAACCAGGAGATTCCCAAGTACTTTAATCGGTTGAACAAGAACTTGGTGGAGGGCATGAAGCGGTCGGACGGCAAGTACGGCGCGGAGGGGTTTGAGAAGGAGGCGGTGGCGTTCTATATCGGGTTTGTGTTTGAGAAGATGCATTAGGGGGAGAAAGAAAGAGAGGATAGAAGAGAAGAGAAGAGAAGAAAGTAAATACAAGAGTAGTTACTGTAGAGAAGTACAGTGAAACGCGAGTAGCAAATATAGAGATTGAGAGAATAAACAGAGTAATAGAAGTAGAGAATGGAGAAGATGAAGGTTGTAGAGTGATAGAGAGTATTAGAGCTAGAGATACAAGAGAAGAGAAAGCCGAATTGAGCGAAGTAGAGGCCAAGAGAAGTAAAGAAATAGAGATACGAGAAAGAGCAGAGTGACAGAGAAGTAGAGTAGAAATACAGAAATAGAGAGGATAGAACAGTACAGAGAGTAAGTGGTAGTATAGAGAGTGGCAGCATGGAGGGGGCCGAAAACATGTACCATCCAGAGTGACAGGGAAGTTAAAGAAGCGGAAGTTAAAGAAGAGAGTAAGACCAAGTATTGAAGAGTTCTTGATAGTGACAGAAATGCTAGTTGTGGAGCATTGAGTAACGAGACTTTGAGTGTTCTAGCGAGAAACTCGCCAGAGAGACAGCCCAACAGTAATTACAGTAATAGAGAACAGAACAAGTCCACGACAATAGCGAGAACCTCTGAGAATAGCGAGAAGTTACTGAGAATATCGAGAACTACTGAAAATAGCAAGAACTTACCAAGAGTACTGAGTACTGTGTATTTAGTCTGTCGTAAAACACACGGAAACAAATTGTCACATTAATTATAACGCTACAGAAAAATGGACAAATTAGCGACAGTAGCAAAAATAGAGACAAATTAATCACAATAGCGAGATTTGTAAATAGAGTGAGACTTTTACAGATTAGAGTGAGATTCATACAAAATAGAGTGAGACTTTCACAAAATAGAGTGAGAATTTTACGAAATAAAGTGAGACTTTTACGAAGTAGAGTGAGATTTTTTACAAAACACAGACAACTTGGCCAATTCCACACCCAACACCTTGGGAATACAGATAAAATTGCCCACCCACACAATTGTCAGCACAACGGTAAGAAACGAAAGAATAAGCGAGCACCGCGTCGCCAATCCGGGACGCCGGAGTGGAATTTCACTTCCGTCCGCACTTTTCCAGTTTAGTTGCTATTTTTTTGGGTCCAAATAATTAGATGGAACGACTATCAATAGGGAAAAATAATGCGGGATTAGCGTGACAATAGCAACGGGGCCCGATTGGGCAAGACGACGACGCGGTGGTGGCATAATAAGCCGTTGGACAGGCGGGCTAGCCCGGCCGGTGCTTCTATCTGGTGTGCCAGATCAGCCCCCGACATCCGACATTCTGTCTGTCGGTTGACCTAACGACAGTGGAGGATGGTGGGCCCCCCCAAAAAATATACTGAAACACAACACGCAATGCAATGCACACAACCATTTAGTTTAGGTGAGATGTGCGTGTGCATGCGTCCCCTAATAGTAGCGTTCCCAATCGGGTTGGTAGTACGAACACACACCATAGCAAAAACGGGCGCAGACAAAAACACCAGGCAGAAACCACGGAGAACGCCGACAGAAAGCCCCCACACTTCAGTTGCAGTCACCCGAAACTGTGTCCGACCCCCGACACCGTGCCCGACACCAGACACAAACGTGAAACGGGCGTTTCAAGCGAGAACTCACCACCGCAATAATAACACGGATTACCGTGTGTCTGTCGTCGTGGGTTTGTCCCCTCCCAGCTGCGGCAATGGCGTGCATACGCCCATCCAGATCCGATCAGTGCATTATCCGTGGTTATGTAGGACTAATTCCAGACGGATCCCGATAATGCAGAAATGTGCTGAACAAAGAGAAATGTCTGGCACAGTCAGACTGGCTGGTGTGTCTTTCGGTGGTTGTTTGTGGTTGTCTGTCGGCGGTTGTCTGTGTTGGTGTCGCTGTCGTATCTGCATCTGTGTTGGTGCTTATTTTATCCACCTCGTTTTCCTGTGTTTCTTTCGCCACTGCACAGACTCAGTATGTGGTAATTTTCCCGGGTTTTAGTGCTGTCTGTTTATAACAAGCTCCCAATTTAGTATATACTAAGCTTATTTTTAACTAGTAACGTTTCAGCCAGGTTTTTTTCGCGGTCCATTTTTTTAGAGGTGTTTTTTAACAATGAAACATGAAAGGGCGATAAATAATAATTGCAGGAAGAGACGCAAAAAATATCGTGATTTATTTTTATTTTTTGGGATAGGTAATTGATATTTTTTAGGGCCTCGCGCATGCATATTAAACCCGGCTCGTACATGGATCAATAGTGTAATTTAAGTTGGTGCGTTTCGGTTTAGTCACATTCCACACCTTAGTCATAAGGGTGACAAAAGGTGTGTCATCAATTCTAGCCCACGACATCCATGTGGAAGAGACCAAAGCGGTCCTGGTTATTGACGTCACCGTTTTTTTTTAAGCTTTCGATCCCACCGGCTTTTCCGCACCGGTTAATCATGCCCCCGTCCCCGATCGGGCAATCGGTTCCTTCCTTCCTCCAACAGCAAAAGCAAAAGCTACCTGCCCCGCCAAACTAGCAAAGTTTAATTGCATCGTCTAACCACGCCGCCAGCCCAACAAACATTCTAGAAACCACGCTAATGCAAGTCAAAGTTTTAGCACCCAAAAAGAAACATTAGCACCGCCATTAAATTTAAGACGCCGGCAGGTGCGTTTGCGTCTGCGCTATGCACGGTGCTGTTTCGGGCACCGCCAGCAGTTAGGCGTCCCGGAAAAACTCGTCCCGTTTGGGCCAGATCCCCAAATCGAGACAAACTATCGCTTAAGTTTAACACCACAAACCAGACACGCGCGGTGCGTTGGCGCGGCGCAAACTGTCACCAGGTGAAGCTTTGTTATAATCAGGCTGCCGGCTGCATGGCGTCGTGTTTCTGTTGTGTCTCGCCAATAATATTTTCTGGTCCAGATCTTCTAGCGAGGTGGGCGGAATGCGGTCCTGGTCACGGGGGGTTTGGGGGTCGCCACTAAAACTGCCCCAATCTGGTGCTGACAATAGTGTGCTGCCTTTGTTCCGTGCCCATCGCGCCCGTTCAAGCGACACTAGCGGGTTCTTCCCCCACACAATCCCCCTCGGTATACCCCCCCAACCGAGAGATGGAATTTTACCATAAAAAATGCCATGTACGTCACAATAATATTTTGCCAAAGTCCGCATCCGGCATGAAAAAATAATGGACTCTTGGCCACTTGGTGCGTTTTCTATTTTTATGTGCCCGGACGCACCAAAATACTGTGGAATCTGGCGCACCACCAAGGAGGGGGCCCGCCTTTTTTGCGTGTAGGTTTCACGCCGGAGATAACCAGGCACCGGTGTTGGGCAAGTATACCCTTGTTGTTGTGGATGGGTTGTTGGGCGTAGCAGGGAGATCGTTACTTTCAAAAAAAAAAAAGTATACCCTCGCTGCGGCCTGTGAATATTTTTCGGAGTTGAAATGCAGACACTTTTGCGACCACTGGTGTGTGGTGACTGGGCATCCTGCGGACACCGACAACACAAGTCTGGGTGGTGATTGCCTTTTTAAACTTGCTAGCGCAATGCGAGATTGGTGGCTGCCAGACAGACAAACAAATAGCCTGCCAGACAGACAGACAAAAAAACTTCCATGCCCGTTCCGCCGCAGACAATATAACCTGTAGGGTGAAAAGTCTATTTGCGAATTATGCTGTACGGAGGACTATATCGGGGCCGGGCGGACGAGGAACGAGCGTGGCCCGTTTTGTTTTGTTCTAGAAAGCTTGGTTGCTAGCTTTAGTTATACCTAAATATACGAGGGTGCTGCGCGACTACGGTGATAAGTGGTGGGTGGTGGTCCCGATAAGACGGGCGCCGCCAGTTGGGCCTGCGCACCCTCGCAAAAAAGCCCCAATCCTGGTGTCCCCACCACCTGAATTGTGCATATGCAAAAAAAAAACAATTTTTTATTTTTGTACTTCGATTCTATTTTTATTTTCTAATCATGTTCTTCAATTATTATTTTTATTAATGCTCTTCAATTTATTTTTTAAAATGTTTCATGCTACATTTCTTGTAAACCTTTTTCTCTGGAGAATTAATGACTTTTTTTTCGAATTATTTTAGACCTTTATAGCTGTCTAAATTAGGACTCAAAAATTTTAATTCGAAATCCCTAAATAATCCACCTTATATATATAGCGCCGACAAAAACCCGTCCCGCTAGACCCTGGTGATATATTTCTGTCCGACACAACCCGCCAGCTATAAATTGCGGGCCCGATCCCAGACTTGTGCCAGCCCTTGGATTTTTTGCCCGTTTTCAGCCCAACCGTACAAGTATACGCGGATCTGGACACACGAGATTGCCGCCATACCACAACTGTTGTCGAAACCATCGTGTCACACGTCCATTCCTTTGCCCACACCATGTTCAGCGCCGACAAGTCGCCCAAGGACGACGCGGCGGACCCCAAGAAGGACGAGCCCAAGAACTTGCTGATCCACCTGATTCTCAACGAGCGCATGAACCAAAAAGTGTCGGCGGTGTCTGACGCCGCACAGCTCCTTCCAGCGATGTCTGCTGGCTTCAAGGACCCGGCGTATGCGGCGTATGCGCGGCCGTATCTAGGCGAGCTCGGTGGAGGGACTGGCAAGACGTCGCCCTCCACCGCGCCACAGCCACTACAACAGCAGCAACAACAGCAACAACAACAGCAACAGCAGCAACAGCAACAACAGCAACAACACCACCAGAACCACCAGAACCACCAGAACCAACAACACCACCAGAACCCATACATGCCGTTGTCGTACCACATGGTGCCGGTGTACCAACAACAGATGGTGCCCCCACAGTACCCGTATCCCGTGCAGCACCAGACACACCTGGCGTTGGACTTGGACCCGCTCGACGAAGGCAAGCGTGGCAGACGGTTCCGGCGGCGCTACAACCAGATCGTGCGCAAGTACAACTGTCTGTTTCCCGGGTGCAGCAAGAGCTACGGCTCGTTGAACCACCTCAACACCCACATCGTCACCAAGAAACACGGCCACCGCAAGTCCAAGGCCGACTTCCAGCTGCACGCGCAGTACTCCGTGGACGAAGCCGGCCCCGCAGGCGCCGGCTCCACCGCCATCGCCACCGCCACGTCCCGCCACGGCAGCGCCAACGGCGGCTCGTCCACGCCCCAGCTGCTCGACCTCGGGCCCTCCACCGCCACTGCCGGCCAGTACCCGTTGGGCACGCCGTACGCCGACTACAGCACCGGCAACTACTGGTACGGGTACCATGCACAGGCGCGGGCCCTAGCACCGCCGCAAAACGGCCCGCCGCCACCGCCACCGCTCCAGCAGCCCGACCAGCTGCCCCAGCACCAGCACCAGCAGCACCAGCAGCACCAGCAGCACCAGCAGCACCAGCAGCACCAGCAGCAGCAGCCGCTCCCGGCGTCCACCGCGTCCTACATGTACTATCCGCCGAGCTACGCCGCGCCCGTGCCCCCCACCGCGGCCGCCAGCGGCCCCCACCAGGCCCCCCACCCGCTGTGGCAGGCCCAGAAACAGATGTACGGGCTCTATCCGCAGATGCAGGCGTACCACCCCGTGCCCATGGCGTTGGCTTCCCACCAGGCGCCACCGCCGGTACCGACACAGCTGGTGCTGCTCACCGCGACGCCGCGCGCCAAAGACGAGCCGGGCGCCAGTGTCAGTGGCACCACCAGTCCCACGGCCACCTAGCGGAGGGTGTCGCGGCCGCAGCGTCATCCCACGGCGGGCTACCGTCCGTGATCGTACGACGCCAGAGCCAGATCAAAGCTAATTTTGGATTCCGCGGCGGTGTCAAAACTTTAGGTTAAGGTTGCAAATATGGGACGTTTCTGTCGGTTAAATTTAGGTTGGGGGTGTTTTTCATGACGTTGTATTATCTGGGGGAGAAGCCACGGAGGATGCACCAACGGTGCAGCCGGAGTCGACTGGAGTAGTCGGCTGTTGGGGGGTGTATGAGTGGATGGTGGAGGGACTGCCGTTGTTGGAGGGACTACTGTCGGTGGAGGGACTACTTGTCACAATTGTCTGTCTGTCTGTCTTTCCCACTTGTCTCTGTGGGTCACAATTGTCTGTCTGTGTCTGTATGTCTGCTATGCTGCCGCCGCTTGTGGCACCCTCACCAGAAAATATCCACCGCGCCTCTGTAACTCGCCTGATTTCCGGATATTTTTACTTGCATGAAAATTATGCGGATCGATGCGCCGACAATCAGCGGACGTCGGTCTAAAAATACTACTAGATCAGACACCGATTTTTAAGCCTGAGCCTCGCGCGCGCGCCCACAAACCCTCGCGCACCAAAGTTCAGACACCAGACACTCGTCCGCCACGCAGCCGCACCCGCACCCTGGCCACGCTGTGTCCGGTGCAGGCAACAGACGCTGCCGCTACGAGATCGGCGCCTTGACTATTTAGGACTATTATATAATATTTTCGCCCAGCGCTTTACCGTAATTCATCCTGGTAAGGGAACGGGCCCTGCGGTGAAAAATTTCACAAATGTGGCGTCCTGCAGGCAGCCGTGTCGCGCGCTGGCCAATACCAACAAGAAATGTCGTGTTGCCACTACACCACCATGGCCAAGACCAAGGCGAAGCGGGCCAAGCATACGGAGCGTACCGAGCGCAGCGAGGTAAAGAAAGAAGAGCAGAAACAACAACAGAAACAGAAACAAGAAGAACAACAACAGAAACAGCCGCCAAGTGATGAAGTGCAAGACATGAACGAGGTTGAGCCAGAAGTCCATCCAGTTGTACAAGAAGGTGAAGGTGAAGAGGAAGCAGTTGTGCAAGAAGCAGAAGTTGAACCAGAAGTTGGTGATGAACCAGAAGCGAAAGAACCAGAAGCTGTGGAAGCAACTGTTGACAATGCACAACCAGAAGCACAACCAGAAGAACCAATTGAACCAAAAGAAGATCCAGAACCAAAAGCAGATCCAGAACCAAAAGCAGAGCCAGAACCAGAAGCTGTAGATCGTGTTTCTACTGTTCCAGAACCTGCTGCTCCTGAACCTGCTGCTCCAGTTCTCCAACCAGTCCCCGTCCATCCCGATCCACACACCATCGTGGAACCACAAACACCCGAGCCAACAGAGCCGCCAGAACCAAAACTCAACACCAAGGACACCAAGAAGAAACGGCTCACGCTCCAGGAACGTCTTGCTCTTGCTGCCAAAGGCAAGGCCAAGAAGGCCGAACCAGGCTCCGCGACTGCTTCACGAGCACCAACACCTGTAGAAGACAAGCAGGAGAAGGTGGAGAAGGTGGAAAAGGTGGAGAAGCAGCAAAAAGAAGAGAAACAACTCAAAGACAAGGAAAGATCCGAGTACCACGCCAAGTTGGCCCAGAAAGACGAAACCATCCAACTCCTCCTCAAGGAAGGCGAAGCGTTGTCCGTCAAAGAGTTGAAGCTCAACGAAACCATCAAGAAACTCAAGGCCGAAAACAAGACGTTGGAATTGAACCTCCGTGACTACTCCGGCAAGAACGAAGAAACGAGCTTGCAGTTGGAAGAGTTGCAGGACTTGCTCAAAACACACAACTTCAAGTCGGTGGACCAGCTCCTCGACGACTACGTCGCGGCCAAGAGCGCGCTCCACGGCACCCAGACCGAGCTCGAGAGCAACCGCAACTGGTTGGCCAAGTACAAGGACCAGCAGAAGCTCTACAACGACGAGTTGGAGGCCAAGAAACACGCAGTCAAGCAGGCCAACGACCTCCACATCCACCAGGACATGCTCCGGCGCCAGCACAAGCTCGAGCTCGACTCGCGGACGGCGTTGATCACCGACCTCAAGCGCGAGATCGTGGCCACCAAGCAAGAAAACATGAGCGAGATCGCCCGGTTGGAGAACAAGGTCGAGACGCTCCGCATCGAAAACGAGTCGTTGAACCCGTTCAAGCACCAGCACCAGCACCAGCACCAGCACCAAGACCAGAACCACACGGACAGCCACCACGACGCCGACTACGCCAGGTTGTCGCAGACGCACCACGGCTTGCAGCAGCAGTACTTGTCGTCGCAGGAGAACTGGAAGTTGATCGAGGCGAACTTGTTGACCAAGATCGACACGTTGACGTCTCTGGTCGACACGTTGACACGGTCCAAGGTCAAGCTCTCGCACGACCTCAAGAAGGTGAGCACGTTGATGTCTGGCCTGGTGGACGAGCTCGACCGCGTCAAGGAGGAGCACCGCCAGCTTGTGGCCGAGCACGACGAGGTGGTGTTTGCGGCGCACCTCAAGGAGAACGACTATGCCGAGCTCCAGGAGAAGTTCGACAAGTTCCAGCAGATCAGCACCAAGCAGAGGGCGAGCTTGGAGACCAAGGTCAAGCAGTTGACCGACCAGCTCAACCGCCTCAACGACGACGACACCACCGCCGCCGCCAGGGTGTCGGAATCGGCGTTTCCGGCCAGCTGGAACGATATCCGCCTCGGCGAATCGTCCACCACGCTCGCCAAACTCAACCAGTCCGTCAGCTCTTCGCTCTCCACCAACGACGAAGAGAGTCCTACCTTTGACACCATTGCAGCCAGCGCCACCGCCGCCGCCACCACCACCAACATCCAGCTCATCAACAAGATGGGCTCCACCATCCGCCGTCTCGAGATCGAGCTCAACACGCTCAGGGACGAAAACGCCGTGCTTTCCGCCGAAAAGGAACACACCCAACACGAGCTCTTGGCCACGCTCCGCAAGACCGACGAGATCGCGCCGCTCCACGACCGGGTGGCCGAGCTCGAGGCGCAACACGCCCGCCAGCTCGCCCAGGAACAGACGCTTTTGGAGCTTCTCGGCGAAAAGTCCGAGCATGTGGACGAGCTCCGGGCCGATATCGTCGACCTCAAGGACTTGTGCCGCCAGCAGGTGCAGCAGATGATCGAGATGCAAGAAAGGAAGTGATTTTGGAGGGTTTTTGGTGATGGGTTTTTTTTGCAGCCGGTCGTGCGCGGCCCAGGCACGTGACTTTGACGGGCCTGCCCAAACCTACCGGGACATAACGATTATATAGCCACACACCAGGCCTCAGCAGAACGGTATTTGGTTGGCCCAGAAGGTCCACGACCACCTTTCGACTGCTGTGGTGTGTTTCAGTACGCATTTTTCCGAGTAAATACCAACAAACGGCCGATTATGGCGGTTTCTCCCACCTGTCACCGACAACAGATGTGCGAGTGTCTGCGTGTAGAAAGGCCCGACACGACAGGAAACGTCCCAAATAGGCACGATCCCCGACATTTTTGCCGGCGGGAGCATTGGTCGTGCGCCGGCCAAAAAACCCATCAACTAATTTTCTAGTTTGCGAAGAGCATCGCAACGACGAAACCCACAGCCATGATCCACAACTACTACGACCGCGCCGGGCTGCACTTCGCCAGCATCATCTGCAAGAGCGGCCGCAACGAGGTCCAGATCTATCCTGCCGTTTTTTCCGCGTCTTCGAGCGTGGTCAGAGTCGAGTTGGAGGCACACGAAACCGTCGTGGACGCCGTGTGGTACGCCGCCGATTTGGCGCCCGCCGCCCAAAAGCGCACCAAGCGACGCGCCTCGGGCCACCCGCAGGCGCCGGAGGCCGCCGGTGCCCGCCAGTTGGCGGTTCTCGTGGAAAACGGCGACATTTTGCTCTTTTCGCCCACGGCCGACACCATCGTCGCCAGAATAGCCAACGAGACGCGATTGACGGGGTTGACGGCGTCCGGCGGTCCGTGCAGCACGCTCTGGGCCACCACGGCCGACGCCGGCGTCGTGGAGGTGTCGTTGCAGCACCACACCGTCGGCACCAAGCCGCTCCGGCTCAACAGACCCGTCAGCATCGCCCGCGCCATCGCGTACCGCGGGCCCGGCACCACCGCCACGTCGGTGCCGCTCCTCGTGGCCGGCACCGAGGTGTGTCTTGTGGACGCCACCAAGAAACAGCCGGTTCTCGTGACGTTTCCGGCGCCCGGCCCGGCGGTGGCGCATCTCGAGCCGTCGGGCGCCCGTCCCGAGCGCTTCTACGTCGCCAGACACAACCACGAGGTGGCGTGCTACAGCATTGCCGACCCCACGGCGGTGTCGACGTTTGTGGTGGCGCCCGGCAGCCATGTGGACCGGTTGGCGGTGGTGGCCCGCGGCGACGACGAGGCGTTGTTGGTGTTTACTCCGCGGGGCATCGAGGTGTTTGTGGTTGATTTCGACACGCCGCAGGCCCAGCACACGGCCGTGGCGTTGTTGCGGACGAGCTTCGCCGCCATCACGTTCGCCAACGTGTTCTACACCGCCGCCCCGCCGGCGTTGGTCGGCATCTGGTACGACGTCAACGAGCCGCGGACGTGTGCGATTCCGTGGACGTGGGGCGCCGCCGGCGACATCGTGGTGGCCATCGACCACGTCGAAAAGTCCGCCGACGCCTCCTACACCGACGCCGGCGCCACCGTTTCCATCCCACCGACCGCCGCCATCCACAACTTGGCGTCCGACGTGTTGTACGGCCGCCTCGCCGCGTGGTTGCACCGTCCCGACGACCACCGCCAGCAGGTGCTCGACCTCTGCTCGACCAACGACAACGTCGCCAACATCAAGGAGACCGTCAAGCTCCTTTCGTCGGCCGACAACGCCGCCGTGTTGGCCGGCGCCTTGTTCGGCATCCTCAGCCACGCCGTCGCGGCCGACGCTTCCAACAGCACGCCGGTGTCGTGTTGGTTGAAGTGGCTCTTGTTGGCGCACGGCGGGTCCATCGGGCGTGACGCGGGCCAGAACCACAACTTGAACACGCTCCAGCAGGGCTTGGCCCGCGGCATGGAGTTGATGCCGCACTTGTTGGCGTTGCAGGGGCGGTTGCAGTTGTTGAAGGCCCAGGCGCAGTTGCGGCGGCGTGTGGCCGAGGGTGGAGAGGAAGAAGAGGAAGAGGAACAAGAGGTTGGGTTTGCCAACGGCGAGGACGAGTTGGTTGACGATGGCGAAGCCGAAGAACAGCCGTAGTATAGATTAATATATATCTCATATTGATTACCGCGTTTAGCCGCGTTTAACCGTCGCTAGCCGTCGCTAGCCGTCAATATCCGTCCGCATAAACCAGTCCAGCGCCAACTGGGCCACCAACTCGGGCACTTCGCGCGGAAGAAAGTGCCCCAGCGCCGGCACCGTCTTGACGGCGACGTTGGGCGTGTTGCGGAACGCATGTTGCTCGGCCCTGAACATGCGGACCGACATACACCCGTCCTGCTCGCCGCCAACAATCAAGGTCGGGACCTGGTCAAAGTCGACTTTCCACACGCTCCGCGACAAGTTGAACGGATTAAACACGCAGCGGTAGTACGCGGTGGCGGCGTCAAGCACGCCCGGCTGGGCCAACGTGGCGCGGACGGACTCGATGGACTCGCGGCGGTACTGCCACCGCGGCGACCAGTAGCGCCAGAGCGCGTCCAAGTACGCCGAGCCGCGGGCGAACCGGCGCCGGTACAACCACGGCCACTGCATCGTCCACATGTAGCTCGACAAGTAGAGCTGCTCGGGCGCGTGCCACAACACGCCCCACGCGTGGAGGCCGCGCATGTACGGGATGGCCAAGCACACGGCGGACGTGATGGCGTCGGGATACAACTGCGCCGCCTTGTAGGTGACGACGGCGCCCCAGTCGTGGCCGACGACGTGGACGGGCGCTGTTCCGGGCGCGAGCTCGTCGATCCACGCCTTGACGTCGCCGGCACAGTCGCTGACGCGGTAGTCGGCGGCGGCGCCGGTGCTCAGCGGCTCGTAGCCACGCATGGCCGGCGCCAAGAGCAACACGCGCTCGTGCCCAAACGCCCGCAACAAGTGCGGCCAGGTGTCGGTGTAGGTGTCGTTGTTGTCGGGGAAGCCGTGGAGGAGGAGGATGGCTCTGGTCCAGGGGTGCGCGGCGCCAAACACCTCGTCGGGGGGGAGGTTGCTGAGGGCGGTGAACGTCCTGGAGCCGTTGTGTAGAAGGACCTTGTGCATGAGAAGAGAAGAGATGGAGATGTTGTTGAGTTGGAGTTGGAGTTGAGTTGTTGGTTGTTGAATTGTTTCGTTGCTGTTTCGTGGGGTCGCGCATGTGATTTTAAAAGATATCGTTCTCGTACGGACAGTCGATGCTGCTGTGGCCGTCGCGTTCACACAACCCACACCAGTCGTGCTTGCCGGCGCTGGGATCGGTCCTGGCCGCGGGCGTGTACACCGCCAAGCGGTTGTCTTGCGTGAGGAAGATGTCCTGCGACTGCGCTGCTGAAACAGCCGGCTGTTGGACTGGCTGGACTGGCTGGTGGACTGGCTGGACTTGTTGCTGGGCTTGTTTCTCGGCTTCTTTCTCGGCTTGCTGGGCCCGGGCCGCCAAGGTGCCGTTTTCGGCCCTCAATGCCGCCAACTCGGCGTCCTTCGCCGCAAGCTCGCGCTTGTGCAACGCGTCGAGCTCGTCGAGCGCCGTCTGCACCTCGACGAGCTCGTCAAACGTCGGGCGCATCGCGAGCTCGTGCCGCAACGCGTCCACCTGCTGCTCCAACCGCGGGCCGGTGATGCTGACGCTCTCGACTTGCTGGGCCAACGCGCTTTCGTCGTCGGCCGCCTGTTGGGCGTGCTGCGCTTCCAGGGCCTCGAGCTGGGCCTCGAGCTGGGCCCGGACCGCTTCGTTGTCGTGGTGGAGGCGCGCAATCTCGTCGTTCAACGCCGCGAGCTTGTCGTTCACCGCAATCTCGTCGTTCACCGCGAGCTCGTCGTCGCGGCGCTCCCTCAAGATCCGGAGCTCGATCTCCTGGCCGTCGATCAACGCCTGCATCTGCTTCTCGACCATGATCTTGTCCATCATGAGGTCCTCGATGCGGACATGGAGCTGCGAGAGCTCCTCGTGGTGGTTTTGCGCCGGCGCGTGCCGCTTCAACTCGGCAAGCTGCGTCTCGTAGAACGTCTCGTTCTCCTGCTGGGACGACGCCATCAAGTCCAAGCTCTGGCGCCACTCGGCCCGCGCCCGCTCAAAGTCGCTCTTTTGCCGGTGGAGCTTCTTGTCCTTGTCGGCGAGCTCGTGCTCGTACTCCTCCAAGAGCGGCGTGAGCTCGTTGACCGTCGCCTGCAACTCGCGGAGAATCTGGTCCTTGGCCCGCAACTCGGCCTGGAGCGTGGCGTCGTTTGGTGGTGGTGCTGGCGCTGGTGGTGGTGGCGCTGGCGCTGCTGGCGCTTGTTGCCCGCTAAACGGCGGGCGCCGCTGCTTCGTGCCCACCGCCTGGCCGTGCCCCGACGGACTCACCAGCAGCCGGGCGCTCACCAGCAGCCGGGCGCTGGCAGGACTCGCTGTGCGTGCCGCCGGGCGGAACTGGGGCGTCACTCGCCCGGAACTGCCGGCGCCGCCGAGCTGCGGATTCGCCGCCTTCAACCGTTCGTACGGAAGAAACAACCCCGAGCCCGGCACGTCGACGGCGAAATACTGCACGCCGTCGACGGCGCCCGAGTTCTTGCCTCGCGTGGCGGCGAGGGCGCCGGCCAATTCGATGCCGCTGAAAACACCGTGCTTGCCCTGGATCGCGCCGTGGTACTTCAAGATGCCCACGCCACGCGTGCCGGGAATGGCCACCGTGCTGCCGATGTGTTCTGCCATGGTGGTTGGTGATGGTGGTTTTTGAAACGTAAACATCGCGTAAATGTCGTGCATTTTTGTTTTGTCTTTTTACAGTTTACGGCGCGGAATTGCATCCATACATACACATACACTAGATCTCAATACGTCTCGTCGGCGCCTCGATAATCCGACTGAGCGCCCACTTCGAGTTCGGCTTCACCAGCACCGTCACCCGCTCGTCCGGCTCCACCCCAAGCTCGCCAAACTGCCGCGCAAGCTCGTCCACCTTGTCGCCCTGCTCGCGGATCCCGTTGTCTAGCTGGTAGATGATCCGCTCAAAGTTCATCACGATCCCATTCACAGACAAGCTGGCCTTCAACGGCATCATCTTGGCCACAAGCTCGTCCCTCAACCGCCTGACGCCCTGCAACTTCGCCCGCAACTTGTTCTGCATCGCGCTCTGCCGCATATCGAGCCCACGACTCTTGATCGTCGCCGAGCTGCCGTAGTTCTGGAGCGTGCCCAACTGCGCCACGAGCTTGTCGATGATTTCCTTCTCCTCCAAACTGGCAGTGAGCCTGTGCTTAAGTTCACGGGTTTGTTTCTCGCGCTGCTGCACCGTCTCGCTCAAACTGTCCACGGCACTCTGCGTGGCAGTGGCAAACTCCCGCAAGTACTCAACTTCCGATATCGTCCAGTCGTCCTCGTGCTCAAGATCGCCCAACTGTTTGGCAGAAACTTGTTCGTGTGCATGGATCAAATTCACCAAGCGCGACGTGTTGACGTCCAACACCCGCAAGTTCCCTTGCGTTTCGTGGTAGATGTGTCCGATTTGGTCAAGGAGTTTGTCGTGGTGTGCTTTGATAGGAGGCTCGAACCCATCGAATTTGAGAAGGGTGTCGAATTTGGGAATAACTCTTTTGGAAACTTCTTGAGGTTTCTCGACAATAACAAACTCTTCTTCTGTCTCTTGTGATTCTGCTTCCTCCTCGTCTACTTCGTCGTTGTACTCCTCTTCGTCATTGTCATAATCTTCTTCTTCTTCGTCCACTTCATCCTCATCCTCTTCATCCTCTTCTTCGTCAGACAACACCGACGTTTCAGATGCAAAGTCGCTAGCACTGTCAGCTCTCTTCGGTTCGTTTCCGAAATTCAACGAAAATGCATTCTTTTTGGGTGCAAAGAGTCCCGAAGTTGAATTGTCAGTTGAAGAAATAACCTTGGTGTCTTTATCGCTAGAAACACCAAATGGGCTAGCGACAGGTTTTTCGTTATTATTCTCGGGTTTCGTTTGGGAGAATTGAAGCGAACCGCCTCCGGGTGTCGAAACAGGAGGCTCTTGCAATTTTTCGGAACCTCCAGACGTTTGTTTCTCCTCCGTAGGTTCGTCATTTTCTTTTTTAGCACCAAATAAGGAAGTTTGGGTGCTTGGTGCTGTGTTGGCTTTGACATTGTTGCCAAATAATGTGGTCGGTTTTTCCGTGGTCTTTGATAAACTTGCAAATGGTGACTCTTTGTTAGATGTGCTGGATAAAGATGACTCCTTATTGGCTGCGCTTGCAAATGGTGATGCATTATTAGAAAGCTTTGCAAATGGTGATTCTTTGTTGGCTGCACTTCCAAATGGTGATTCCTTGTTGGCTGTGCTTCCAAATGGTGATTCCTTGTTGGCTGTGCTTCCAAATGGTGATTCTTTGCTTGCTGTGTTTCCGAAAGGTGATTCCTTGTTGGCTATGCTTCCAAATGGCGATTCTTTATTAGAGAGTTTTGCAAATGGAGAATCTTTGTTTGCTGACCCTCCAAATGGCGATTCTTTGTTAGTTGTACTTCCAAATGGTGATTCCTTATTAGAGAGTTTAGCAAATGGTGATTCCTTGTTGGCTGTGCTTCCGAATGGTGATTCTTTGCTTGCTGTGCTTCCGAATGGCGATTCTTTGCTTGCTGCACTTCCAAACGGACTTCCCTTGGAACCACTAAATGCTGCAAACCCGGATTTAACCTTACTACCATCGGATGTCTTGGATCCAAATCCAGATGAGCCAAATCCTGACGATCCAAATCCGGAAGATCCTCCCGATGCATTGCCGAAACTGGACTTGCCAAACCCGCTTCCTGTGTCACCCACATTTCCAAACGAAACAGGGCCGGAACTTGTAGTAGAAGTGCCAAATCCAGTAAGCGCTGCGCCACCAAATGCAGATGATTCTTGCTTTGAGGACTGGGTTGAATCAGTTGTTTTCTTGTCATTACCCAAATCGAATGCTCCGGTTTTATTTTCAAACTGAGATTCAAAAGCAGGCTTATCCTTTGACAGGAAAGGGTCACCTGAAGAAGGACCAAACGGATTATATCCCCCGTTGTTATCTTGTTTATCAAAAAGAGAAACAGATGGGGTCAATTCGCGACTGGAACCAATGTTTAATTTATCGATGATGGCATCAGAATCTTCGTCTTCAAAACCTTCTGCGGAATCATCTTGATTCAGCAATGGTAAACTTGATACCAACTGTAATTTGTCGTTCAATAACCCGTTCTTATCGAACACCCACCAACTGAGCAACTTACCTGTGTGAAGTAAAGTGTAAAGAATGGGAAGTTTACCAGTAGCTTGGTCCACACCAATGCAAGGTTCAGCAACAGTCAAGCTTGTGGTGGTCGTGTCAATTGCAAGACCGATAGGCGAAGCATCGTCTCCAGTTTCGTCGTCAATTGGAAATTGTGCTCTATCCGTATCTTCTGACTGGAGAACGGAAGAAGTAGAATCTTGCTCGAGAGATATGACATTAACATCAGTGGCAAGAGAGCCGGTGATAAATTGGAGAACTGTATCCGGAAGCCAGTTAGTAAGAGATGTTGTGTAATAGGTTGCTTGTCTTTCGGCACCACCATATGGAGGAGCCACGTCCGTTGTAGATGCAGCTATGTCGGACCCCGAACCTTCAATAACAAATGATTTAAGGTCTTCTTCGTTTTGGTATACAACGAACCACTTTCCTGGTTTCAATTGACGAAGAAATACTGGCGTAAACTCTTCGGTAATATCTTCCAATATCTCTGACGTGATCCCCACAGACCCTGTCAGGTCAAACACATCGTAACTTCCCTTCTTTGTGTAGTGGATTCCGTCATTTCCCCAGGCGTATGCACTCACGTTTTCTGCCACCAATTGAGCTTCTTGTTTCTTACTTATGTACAACTTTCCGTTGGAGATAAAAGCAAGTGTCGTTGGACTGTTTGGAGAAAATGCAAACGATTGAACATCCTCGTGCTGCAAATAATCAGCAACAGTCGTTTGGCCCACTCTGACGCTCTGTAACTTGCCGTTATTGATCATCACCAATTCAGTGTCATCGGAACTAAACCCGACCTGAGTGATCTTCGATCCGTCGGCAACAGCCAACGTCGTTAATGAGGGAACGTCGTCCCCGTGCAACTTGCTCAATTTGTCCAACTTTACAGATGCGATGTTTGACAATGCGATGTAGCCGCTCGAATTTGCTATGGCTAAAAGGTCGAGATGTTCATTGCCGGACTCGGCAAAATCGATGGCGGTATCAAAAATGACAACACCATCGGAGGAGCTTTTCAACTTGAACCCCAAATCTTCAGAGGCTACCTCCTCTAAGAACATTATTGATTGTTTAGGGATAAGATGATTTTGTTTTAGGTTAAGTGCGTTTTGAGTGTAAAACAAACAATGTCGCACGTAAATGGTGAAATGTCGTATGTTACGGTAAAATGTCTCAGTGTGGTCTGGTCACATGCATTGAATCACATGTTTCCTGTCACATGAAACGTGCATGCCCGGAAATACCCTGCTCGGAATTACTTCGGTGTGTGCAGGAGCTGGATAAACTTTATGATCCGTGCACGACCATTTTCCTCGAGAACAGCCGAGCGGTCGTGAGCTCTGTTGGGTATTAAAGTCTACGAGGTTTGCCGAGTGTTGGTGGTCACGCAAGAATAGTTAGTCCGAAATCCTAAAAAAAGCAACGTGATTCCGGAGAAAAATAGGGAAAAATAGAGAAAAGCAGTCATTTTAGAACACCCGTCTCAACTAAAAACGGTAACGGGACCGGACAGTTTCTCCTATAGCTGTCTTAATTGTCCGAGAAGCAGAGGGCATGCTACCCTAAAACGCAATTATCCCGAAATGCGTACAGAATTAGCAGTCACGCCAAAAAAATTCGGGTTAATACCCGGAAAAAACCTGGCGCAACAAGTAGAGTTTTTCCGAATGTAGCGCAGTTCACCCTTCGATGTGGGGGCGACGGCGGGGTGCCCGGCACTATGGGGGTGGCTCCACCAATTTTTCCATAAAATACTAGATCCCCGCGTGAAAAAAAGGTGTGGAGGTGACACAAAAGTGTGAAATTGTTACACAAAACCGCACCCAGGAAAAAATCAGGAAAAATTAAAAGATAACGGAGAGATCAATAGGAGTAATTTGCTTCAAGTGTTTGCGTAGGTTCTAGTATAAGGGAAACGCAACTGTAACACATCGCATATACTTTACTGAAATACTCATAACAACCCAAGGAAGCGCAGTGTCTTTTTTCCCGCTGTTTTAGCCCCCAAAAACGCCCACCAACTAGTTTGTCATAAACCAATGTTTGGTACACCCTTTTCAAGAAACAACCAGGCGATATCCTCGACACCCAGTCACTTCAAAGACTCGGCTAGAAATGCCATCTATCAACAGTTACCGCCGTCGGTGATAACGTCGAATTCGGCGACGTCTATACGATCAGCACCATCGCAGTTCAACAAACAGCACGCCAACAGCGTCACCGGCTACCGGTCGCTGACTTCGTCCATATTCTCCGGCAAAAGGTCGGTGCGGTCGGCTCCATCGATATACTCGAGTTCCACGGCCACCATTCCCGAAGATTCGGAACCGGTATCTTCCACGGTGGAACAGCTCGTCAACGACATCGTGCTCCACGAGAGCTACTTCCGCGACAAGAAGATGCAGAAGATGCAAATGAATGACGACTTGGACGACGAGGAACTCTACAAAATCTCGTTGGGCTCCGATTTGCAGTACCAGAACGTTCCCGAGTCGCTCATCGACTGGAACTTGAATGTGACCCGATGTAAACTTATCATGGTGCAACTTCCCATGATCACATCGACACCTAACTTCCAGTACTCGCAAAATTCGTTGCCGCAACTCGTAGGAGACTTGGCCCAGCTCTGCCACATTGTTTTAATCCAACCGCACATCACCGACAAGGAATTGATCTACACGCTATTTTCTTCCAACTTATACCAGGAACACAACCTTGACTACACGTTCAAGAAGTCTGTGGCCGAGATCTCGGTCAAGCAGTCGAGATTGCTCCAAATTAACGACACTTCGAAACGAAACAACATTATTACGTCGTTGGACAACCAGACGTTTTTGAAGTTCAAGTTCAAGGAGATTGCTATCAGAAACTATCTCATCAATTTGGCTGCCGCTGCCACCACTGCACATGAATACAAGTTGAAGACGGAGCAGTTGAAGAAGGAGCTCAAGCAACAGAACCTCGAGCCTCTGAAGAAGGTCAAGTTGTCCAAGGACGACAAGAAGAAGCTTTGGGAGCAAGTAAGACAAGATGTTTTTAAAAGAGCGGGTTTGGAAGAATAACCAACCTCCTCATCCAGCTACCAATCTTGCTATCTCGAGTCCTTGTAAAGTTGTCTTCAGAACACTGAAACGAAACGTGTTCTACGATAGAAAAGAACACAACTTGTGGTCTCGCCCTTCAAAGCCCATTGCTAAGCTACTCCGTGCATATATAATTCATTTCTACAGACAGGTTCCCATTCAATGCATTAATGTTAATTAAACAAACTGTTCTAAAACCGCTTTCTCATCAGCTTTACCTTCTTGTAGTGACCCTTCTTCCCGCTGTGCTTGGCTTCTTGTATCTGGGAGAACTTTCTCTTGAAGTACTTGTTGGCGTCACCGTCATTCAACACCTCTTCCACCAACGTGTTACCTCTATCCTTTCTCTTCATTCTCGACGAGTAGTATTCGGTATTGCCCTCTATGATGGTTCCTGTCTGGAAAAACTTGGGAACGTCCCACTTTTCCTTCTTGTAATGTCTCTTGGGGTCCAAGGCGCTTCTGTGCTTGATGACGAGAAGATCGCGCTTGATTTCCGCCGTGAGTTCGGGTTGTTTCATGTTGAACCACTTGGCTCCGGCGTCCTTGGGCTCGTCTTCCTTGACCTTGATCTTCAGCACTATCGGGTCGTTGATTCTTACTATGTCGGGTCTGGCGGTCTTGGTGTTGGTCTTGGAAGCCAACTTTTCTTCCAAGCTGGACTTTATTTCCGGCAACTGTGCTATGTTGTGTTTGATCTTGGAGAACTCATCCTCGTCGGATTCGGCGATGTCTGTCAACTGGGTTTCCTTGGAGAGCTCGGAAAAAAGTTGATCCAACGACACTTCCGGCTCGGCCGTGTGTTTGTCGGAAGAAAACGATTCTGTGTCGGACGATTCGACGTCGGTGTTCTTATGGGGAGTCATGGTTACTGGTGATGACTTGCGATGAGACATGAATTTATTTATCCGTGGCTGTGTGCAGGAATGTCGTCTCTCATTATACGGAAGTGAATGATTCCGGCCAACTGAAATGACTAGAAACGGAGGTAAAGCGTAGCTGGAAAGTGCAGTTGCTGAAACTGTGGGAATAGTATGGTAGTTGTTTGGTTGAGTTGAATTTAAATTTGAATTTGTGAAATTACCAATTTCTAGCTATATTCTCTAAAATTTAAACTTGTACAAGAGTTTTATCATTCTATATAAATCGATTCAGGAGTTCTTTTATATATAACCATATCTTTAGGGAAACCAAGTGCTCAATTCGTTGATCCTATAAGTAGACAGCATTGGCCCCGAACATTAAACCTCTTAACCACCGGTATGGCCTCTTTCTACACGATTGTAATCTTGAATATGTTTCAACCTATTCTAGTCTACTCACTTCTTCTCAATAGCAGAACTTCTCCTACTTTAATTAGCAATACAATATATGACGATATGAATTAAACTTCTTCTTCCTCATTGCTTAGATGCCGTCAGCGAAACCACTGACGACGTTCTTGGTGAATCCACCTTCCTTGGCAGCCAACTCGTAGTAGCCATAGATGGTGGTCACGGCCAACAAGATCGAGGTACCGGAACCTAAAGTGCCCATCAAGTCACAGAAGACAGAAAGGGCACCGATACAGGCACCGCCAAAGGCAGCAGCGGTAGGAATGATCTTCTTCAATTCTCTGTATGCAGAAGTTTCTCTGTGGCCGGCAATAACCAAGCCTTGTTCCTTGAACTGCTTGGCAATGTCCTTTGGAGAAGAGCCACTGATTTCGATCCAGGTGGTCGAGAACAAGGCACACGAGCCCAACACAAACGCAATGTAGATGGTGGTCTTGATTGGGTCCAACAAGGCTTCGGTGAACGACAATGGTGGTTGGATGTAGTAGGCCAATCCGGAAACGGCGTACAACTGGGCAGAACCACGTCTGGCGTCCCAACCACCCAAGATCTTGACAAAGAGGTTGTTTGGCCATCTGACATACAACATTTGCGAGATGATAAAGATGTTAGAGGTCAAAGCACTTTGCAACATGATAGGAACGTTGGCGGTGTAGAACAATCTGATTGGGTAGACACCGTATGGGCCTCTTTGTCTGGTGGACTTGATTGGCAATTCGACTCTGAAACCTTGCAAGTAGATGACCAAGAAGAAGACAAACACGGTGGCAACCAACTGGAGGACGTTTGGCAAGTTCTTTCTGTAGAAAGCTTCCAAGAGGGCTCTCTTCTTGTCCTTACGGGAACCGAGCAAGTGGAACAAAGCAACAACGGCACCGTCGAATTCGGTACCCTTACCGGAGCTGGAGGTGGTGGTGGTTGGAGCAAAGGCCTTCCAGAAGATTTGTTCACAGACGTTGGTGGCAGTGAACAAGGAAGTACCACTACCCAAACCGTAACCCTTTTGCAACAATTCGTCCAAGAGAATGACAATGATACCGGCAAAAACCAATTGCAAGATCAACAACAAGCAGACACCAACACCCAAGGAGGATGGAGGGCCGTACATACCGGTCAAAACGTAGACGGTGGCTTGGCCAATGGCCAACAAGATGGCAAACAACTTTTGGGCGGTTTGGAATTGGTCTCTGTCGGTCTTGTTGGACATGTCGACGTGGATCAACTTGGTACCTTGCAACAATTGGAAAACCATACCGGAGGAGACGATGGGGGAGATCCCCAATTCCATGATGGTACCACGGTTGGAGGCCAACATCATTCTCAACCAGAACAATGGATCACTTCCGTCACTGGAGACGATCCCGTACAAGGGGATTTCGGACATCACAAGGAAGATCAACAAGGTCACACCGGACCACATGACACGTTGCTGGAACGAAACCTTACGTTCTGGAGCAATGACATCGGGGACGAATGGTGCAAACGGTTTGACTAAATCTAAAACCCTAAAACTCATGGTGAAACAGCGTGGCGGCGGCAGAAAAAACAGGGGCAGACAGACGGGGCGTAGACAGAGGACACAAACAACGTTGGGAAAGTGCTGTTGAACGATACCGTAGCAGAACTAGATTGATGAACCGAAGAAAGTTTGTAATTGAAAATTCTTGAGGTAGAAAATTATGTGTGTGTTGACGTGTTCAGTAAATGTGCAGGTTGGGACGACCCAGGGTGGGAGTGCGGGTTATTAATCTGCTAATGCCCACGACCAAAATTGCAGATTGCAAAAAAAATGTCGGTTTTACAGGTTAGTCCACCACCAACATTTGCACTTTACACTTTACAACCACACACACCACCACCACCAACCACCACCAACCACGAGACAGCCATCTACAATGTCGACAGGATGGGCAGCTAAGCTCGCAAACGTCAAGAAAAAGAACGGGGGCCCGCGGTCAGACCACGGCGGAGACACCTCGGGACTGCAGACGCCGTCGCCACCCGCGCCCGGCGCACCATTCAATGCCAGCGACATGCTCGGGCATCTCAGCACCACGTTCGACGAGTACGTCCGAGAGGCCAGGGAGGACAAGGCCGGCGAGAAGACCAAGGTGTACCGGTCGCTCGAGACATCGAGCCAGTGGAAAACCAAAACGGCGGGGGCCGGAACCAGCACCGGCCCGGCCAAGCACAGTCCACGCGAGGTGATACGGGGCAAGGAGAGCGTGCACCACCACCACAACGCGTTGGACTTGTTGTTTGAGATCAACCGGTCGATCTTCCAGCAGCAGAAGGAACACAAGGAAACGTCGGCCCGGGACAAGCCCGCTACATAGAAAAAGACAGCAAGTAAGCTACGCCATGTATAATAAACGAGATACTGAAACTGACACTGAGACTGAGACAGAAACTGAAACGTGAAATATTTCACTGCACTGCGGTTATGACGACGAAACGTTCGCCCGGTGGGAAAAACGTCACTGAAACAGCGTGAAATTGGCATTTTGGCGGCCACTGTAACGGCACCTTTTTAGTGTGTGTGGGGGGACGGGGCGCCGCCGCAGGGACCCGGTCCGCGTCGTCCATGGAGATACATCGCCGTGACACCGCGGGTCCAGGCCGCGCGCGCGGAACCGTTTTGTTCCCAGCCAGCGGCAAGTGTTCCGGTCTGGCGCGTGCAGTGTCATTCGATATGTAAGCAATTTCGGAACCAATGGCGGAGCAGCGAGTGGTGTGGCCCACTGTTCGTCGCCAAATGGCCCTACAATTGCACATCTACAACTCTATCACCCAATCCCCGTGTTTCTACCGCGGCCACAGCCCCCCGAAACCACCCCAAACCACCCCAGAACCGACACGGTTGCTCCGCAATCTTTTTTGTCACCTTTGGGCCGGCGGACATTTTTTTCTCGTTTGTTATCGCAAGCGGTGCGCCCCGGGCCCCGCCGCCGGGACGCTGAGGCACGTCGTGCCACCATCAAAATATGGGGTATTTATATCTGACCATGTACCACCCGCATGTCAGGGTTTTTATAGCACGTTCACTTTTTTTTCTACCGTGGTGTGTTATATATTATTACCTTAGCTCTACTCTGCAATGTCCGCCCATCAAAGCACCGTGTCCGAACAGATGCATGTCGAGACCGACATCGTCACCTTGACCAGATTCATCTTGGAAGAACAACAGAAATACGCCCCTGGCGCCACCGGGGAATTGTCGTTGTTGTTGAACTCGTTGCAGTTCGCCTTCAAGTTCATCGCCCACAACATCAGAAGAGCCGAGTTGGTCAACTTGATCGGGATCTCGGGAACCGCCAACTCCACCGGCGATGTCCAGAAGAAGTTGGACGTCATTGGTGACGAAATCTTTATCAACGCCATGAAATCGTCCAACAACGTCAAGGTGTTGGTGTCGGAAGAACAAGAAGACTTGATTGTGTTTGAAGGAGGCGGCCGTTACGCCGTCTGCACCGATCCTATCGACGGGTCCTCCAACATCGACGCCGGGGTCTCTGTCGGAACCATCTTTGGCATATATAGATTGAAGGACGACTCCAAGGGCTCCATCAACGATGTCTTGAGAAAGGGTACCGAAATGGTGGCCGCCGGCTACACCATGTACGGTGCTTCGGCCCACTTGATGTTGACCACGGGCTACGGTGTCAATGGCTTCACCTTGGACACCCAGTTGGGTGAATTCATCTTGACCCTGCCAGACTTGAAGATCCCCCAGTCGAGAGCCATATACTCCGTCAACGAAGGTAACTCGTACTACTGGCCAGAATACGTCAAGGAATACATCGCCGACTTGAAGAAGCCCCAGAGCGACTTGAACGGCAAGCCCTACAGTGCCAGATACATTGGATCCATGGTGGCCGATATCCACAGAACCATGTTGTACGGAGGCATTTTCTCGTACCCAGCAGACACAAAGTCCAAGAACGGAAAGTTGCGTATCTTGTACGAATGTTTCCCCATGGCCTTGTTGATGGAACAGGCCGGTGGCTCTGCTGTCAACGACAAGGGTGAGAGAATATTGGACATCTTGCCAAAGGGAATCCACGACAAGAGTGGAATCTGGTTGGGTTCGAAGGGTGAGATCGAAAAGTTTGTCAGTTACATCAGGTAATGGATTTACTAGTTTGAGTGACAATGTACATATAATAGTGATGACATGTTATGTAAGAAAGCGAGAGGTTTGTAGAGGTTGACAATAACGTAAGTAGAAAGTAGTGGTAACAAATCAAGGGTATATGGAACCTGCATATTGCAAACTGCAAATTGCCACTTACCTGAACCAACCTGCACTTTCCCCAACCTGCACTTTTCCCGGCACACTACCAGTAACACCAAGACTCATACCGTTGAACCGAAATAGCTTCATACATACCCGTCCGTCCCTGCCATGCTACACCTCCACCGGATCTCAGGCCGTATCAAACGGTACTTGTCCCGGCACATCTCCGTGGACAACTTGAAACGGATCTCGTTCGCCATCTCGTTGGTGTCATGTCTCTCGTCGGGCTCCATCATGTTGTTCTCGCTCTTCTCCACGTCGCTCCACGAGCTTGTGGGGTTGACTTACCTCGAAACTAACTTCATAGCGTCGCTCTCTGCCATCGGAATGTACCTCTGTCTTCCTGTGTTGGGATACCTTGCCGACTGCTACGGCCCGGCGTTACTTTCCATCATTCTGATCTGGTTCTTTTGCCCGAGTTACTTTGTCAACAGTGCGTTGATCAGCCGGTTGCAGCAGCCAGACGTCGAGTTGTCGACCGCATACGTCTATGGCTTCAGTGTGTCGTTCTGCTTCATCGGCTTGGCCACGTCTTCGCTCTACTTTTCCAGTCTCTTGACCTGTGCAAAGATCTATCCCAACAAGAAGGGCTTGGCCATCTCGTTGCCCGTCAGTTGTTACGGCTTGTCATCGTTGATGGGAGCCCAGCTCATGAAGTTGCCGTACTTCAAACACAGCAACAACCCCAACGAGTCGTTTCTCGACCTTTACAAGGTGTTTAACTTCTTTGCTGTGCTTTATCTCTTGATGGGAATCTTGAACTTCATCTCAAACTCCATCGTCATTGTCGAACAGGAAGTCATCTTCACTGCCAGCACCGACGAAACCCCTCTCTTGCAAGAACAATTCGACGATAACGACGACAATTACAGCACCGACGACGACCACAACTCGTTGCTCCCACAAAGATCCATCATCGAACCGGCTCACCACCGCGAAAGATTCAGATTATTCTTGTCTGATCCGTCGGCTTGGATCTTGTTGGTGTCACTCATTCTCAACGTCGGCCCGTTGGAGAGCCACCAGAACAACTTGGGCTCCATCATAAAAAACACCACCCAGACCATCAACTTGTCGAACCAGGTCAGTATCATTGCCACGGCATCGACCATCACACGGCTCGCCCTTGGGGCCTTGTCCGATTACTTGTGCTCGCCTGAACGCAAGTATCCCATTTGCAGAATCTGGTTGCTCAGTCTCGTCATTGTGTTTGGTGCCATGGGCCAGTTTGGGAACAACTTGATTGGTCCTGAAACCGAACTGACGTTCTCGCTTCTTTCTGTATTCAACGGCATTGCATACGGAGGAGTCTGGACCATCTACCCCACCATCATTGCGTCTGTTTGGGGCATAGATATCATGGGCTCGACTTGGGGCTCGTTTATGGTGGCACCTGCAATCGGTTCGATCTCGTACTCGTTGACATACGGCAGACAGAGCGACAGAAAATGCTTTGGCGAGTTCGACTATGCGTCGTACAACTGCTTGAACCAGTACTTCAACGTCACCGGAACCAGTTTGGTTGCCAGCATTGCTATTATCTTTATTGTATGGAAGGGGATATGGTGGAAACGTGGATTTGAGCTCTTTTGATCCTTCCAAAGTCATATTGCATCCAACGGGGCGCTCCGAATGGAGTCCCGTTGTCCGAAATGTTATCTGCTGCTTGCAGCTCACTGCATCTAGATTTTATTAAATAAACCAATCACAATGCATAACTTCTGACCATATTCGTCTCTCCTTGTTGGTGTTATATCGCCAGGAAGTTCCTCATTTTTAAGAAGGTTTCACTTCCTTCTCGTTTGTGCTCGATAAGGTCGTTGATTTGCAACAACCGGATGATTTTCTCGTTAAAAGGGTCGGATATCACCGGGACCCAGCCACTGGACGCCAAGAGCGACCTCAACATCGTCATGTTCAGCCTGATGGCGCCCAGCAATGTCGTTTCGTCCAACATAGTACCGTCCTCCCAGTTCTGAAGCGCCAAAAACTTCGTGATAACACGCTTCATGTGGAGATTGAGAAGGGAACCCGTGTCACGGCACTCTTGTAGTTTTCTTTCCAGGACCTTGACGGCATTGGGCACGGTTTGTTCAGGGTCCAATTCGGCGATTTTGGCACTCAATTCGTGCAAACGCAACTCATTTTCTTCCCGTACGGTCTTGGAATGTGTTACGAGATCGGTGTAGTCCTTAATAATCGATTCGATCTTGGTGATCTGGGGCTCGACACTGGTAGCGGCCAAGAGATCCAAGTGTTTGTTCTGTCTCTCAACACTCTGTTCCACCAAATGCGACGCCGACGCCACGCCAATCACCTCGTCCTTGCCGGGAAGATATCCCAAACGCGAATACGAGTCGTACAACGCCACCACACGTTTCTGTTGTGACGCCTCGGAGTCGTCTCTTCTGTCGGCGTGTTCTAAGGCACTGATGGCGCGATCGGCTTGCTCAATGAACTTCTCGGTGGTCTCGATGTCGTGGAGCAATCGGTTGATGTACGTGGTGTCCTTGGTGACATCTGGATCTTGCTTGAGCGAAAGAAGCTGGACCACTCTTTCTAGCTTCGACATTGGTTGATCTGGTGGTGTTGGTGTATTCTTTAGAACTTGGTCTGGTTGTGTTTATGTTTTTTGCAATTGGGGCGCGCACGACCGATCGTTTCGATTGATCTGAAAAATTTCCCGTCACCAATCGGAATCCTACCACAAACCAGCTCTACCATGTCCACCATCTCTCAGAGCGCATTGCAAAGCTTGGACGAGTCTTCCAGAAAGGACATCATGCAATTCATTGAGTCGGAAAACTCCAAATCGAAGGTCCAGATGTCGATCCACAACTTCACCGATATGTGCTTCAAGAAGTGCAACGCCAACAGACCTATCACCAACGGCCATCTCGACGGTGCTGAAGAGAAGTGTTTGACCAACTGCTTGAACCGGTTCTTGGACACCAACATCAAGGTGGTCCAGGCTTTACAGGGCCAGACCTAAGCCCATGACAATGAATATAGATCTTGTAAATATACGCTACGAACTTGATATCTAGTGACGTGGATTTGGGAGACGAGAGTCCTTCTAACGTAGGTGGTATAAGTCGATGCTTGGATATGAATGCTTATTGTGTAAAGTTTGTTTCTCTAATTGTTCAATTGCTGAAGAATCTGGCTATTCTTCTTCAAGTCGCTGTTCAAGCCCAACTGCTTTAGCCTGGCAATGTTAGCGGTAAGCTGGGCAACAATTGCTCCTGATGCTTCCATTCGGCAAAGACGCTGCTTCAACACGATCCATGCGCCAACAAAATCGTACTGGTAACTGTCGAGAACCTCACGGTCATTCACCTGATCGACGATGACATGTTGACACCGCAACGACGTCTCGATAAGATAAAGACCCTCCGTAGAATCAATCAAGTACGGATTGGTGATGATCTGTGATAAGGTAAAGTTGATCCTGGAGAACGAGACTAAGATAGATCCGTGGAGATGCCGAGCTGCAATTGCCGTTAGCTGTTCAATCAAGAACGCAGCAGTGTCTAGTCTTTCTCGAGATCGCACCAAGGTAGACACTGGTGCCAATATGTTTGAGTTAACCACTTCAATAAAGCCGAGATCGTCACCCTTCATGTCCATTAACTGGAACAAGCACGGGAAAGCTTCAGTAAACAATGGTAGGGTGGTGTCCAGGTTCATGTTGTTGAGACAAGACTTTGAGAAGTCTATGAACCCGTCCAACAAGCCGGATTTATGTAACAACTGCGATTGGGTCCGTTGGAGCTGCACCAATAGATGTGTCAACAACTTAGCAGCCTGTAGTTTGTAGAGAGACTCGTGGTCGTCACCAAGATTGAGTATAAACGAGGTGACAACGGGCCAGTTTGTATCAAACCAGGCTCCTTCTCCTATCAACAGTACGAGGAGCCATTCCATGGCCATGGCCTTGACTTTGGGCCCCAGTTTCCACGTTCTTCTGGCGTCCTCTTCGAGAATCTCCTTCTTGGCTCCACCGTATCCCAAGCGTGGCGCCAACCCGCCATGAAGTGGTTGGGAAACCTTGGGTAGCACTAGGAGATTGGGCCTGAGCGCCTCTAGGTACTGTTGGATGTCTGGAACCGGCGTTTTTCGTACCAATTCGGCGTTGGCGGCGGATGACCATGCGACATGTGGATTGGAATGGTACGAAGCCAGCACGATGAGGTCGAAATCCGGCGTCTTTTCAAGCACAACACGGAGAACACGCAATTTGTAGAAATATTGAGCTGGCGGGACCGATGAAACCGGCTTCAATGCCCGTTTCAAGTACTGAACCACTGTAGTTAGTTCACTGGCGTCCAAGTTTCCCAGGACCAAATGGGCCTCCAACGCCAACAAAAGCTCGTCGCTTGTTCCAATGGCAGAAACAACATCACCAACACTGTGTGTACTTGTGTATTGTTGGACCTGCTCGGGTGTTAACAGCCGTGGATCGACCATCTTTACTGTTGCAAATGTTGTTTCTCAAGGTCAATTTTTTGCGATCTTCAAAAACAAACACCAACCCCATGATATTCAAACGCCAGCTCTCCAGACTCCCCCTTCTCGTCAGCGAAGAAGTTAGAGCAGCGTTGAACGATAAGCTCAAGCCGGTGATCTCACTTGAATCGACCATCATTACCCATGGCTTGCCGTTTCCCCAGAATATCGCCATGGCCCGCGATGTCGAACAAATCATACGTGATAACGGCGGCATTCCTGCCACCTGTGCTTTCATAGACGGAAAACCACACGTGGGCTTGGACCAGCACCAATTGGCTCTGTTGGCAGAATCTAAGCAGGCATTGAAGGTTTCTCGTAGAGATATTGGCCACACCATGGCCAACGCGTTGAACGGTGGTACCACGATTGCCCTGACGATGATCCTTTCTCACATGGCTGGGATCAAAGTGTTTGCCACCGGCGGCTTGGGTGGGGTCCACCACGGCGCTTCCGAAACGTTCGATGTCTCTGCCGACTTGACGGAGTTGGGCCGAACTCCTGTGTCGGTGGTGTGTTCTGGACCCAAGTCCATCTTGGACATAGGCCTCACCATGGAGTATTTGGAGACCCAGGGCGTGTATGTGGGGACATACAATGATGACGGAAGAGACAACGTGGAGGTTCCCGGCTTCTATTGTCGTGAATCTGGGGTCATCTCTCCATACTCGTTTGGTTCGTTTACCGAAATTGCCAACGTGATACACAACCAGAACAACGTCATGGGACTACAATCAGGTAACGTCGTCTGCATTCCACCACCGTCTGGCTCGGCATTGGACTCTGCATTCATCAGTGAAATCATCGAGCGGGCCCATTTGGCTGCAAAATCCCAAAACATCCGGGGAAAACAAGTGACACCGTTCCTCCTTGCTAATATCGCCAAGGAGACCCAGGGAAAATCGGTGGAATGTAACGTCAAGTTTGTATTGAACAACGCCAAGAGTGCTACCGCAATCGCAAAGAGTTTACTCCAGTTAGAAGTAAGTAAGTAACGGGATTTTATTGAACATTACTAATTTCAGGCAAAAGTAGAAGAGAAAGTCACGACAAAGGTTTACCCTATAGAGAAGGTGGAGAAGGTGGAGGAGATTGAGAAGGTAGAGAAACGGGTTGAAGACAAGGTTGATACGCTTATAATTGGATGTGTTGCACTCGATACAATCTCGACCATCGGTGCCCTGTTGAAGATGAACGACTCCAACATCGGATCTATCCGTTCCTCGGTGGGTGGAGTTGGATACAACGTTGGATTGGCGTGTTATTATTCCCAGGCAAAGTGTCGATTGGTCTCGGTCGTGGGGGACGACTTTGCAGGAAGTTCGATCATCTCGCAACTTGACTCCAACGGTCTCGATGCAACAGGAATATTGAAAACAAACGGATCTACTGCTCAGTACCTGTCGAACCACGATTTCAACGGCGAGTTGATTGTGGCCTGCGCGGACATGTCGATTATAGAGCAAGATTTTGCCGACCACATCATACACCAGATTGACCGGGGCCAGCCGAAGAGAGTGGTACTCGACTGTAACATTTCCCATGCAGTGATGGACAAGGTTGTTTCCTACTTGGCAAGTACACTGCCAGCAACCAATGTGATTATCGAACCGACTTCGTATCCCAAAGCCGCAAGGATCTCGCTGGCTGCAAAATCGGTGTTTCCACACAATCATATCGATTTGGTTACGCCAACCGTGGCCGAATTGGCCTCGATATACGAATCGTTCCAGTCTCGGGCAAAATTCGACGATTACGACGGCTGGTTCCCCGTATTGGACTCGTTGGGCATCAATTCCGACTTCAGAATCAAGTACGAAGCCCTTGCCAACAAGTACCCCATAGTGCAAGAGTTGATAGCGAAGGGTGTTTTCCAGCAATCTTTCCAGCTCCTTCCGTATCTTCCCAACATATTGGTTAAGCTTGGCGAGTCGGGCGTGCTTCTGTTCAGCATATCCACCTCTGTCAACGACTACAAGTCGATCCCTACCACGTCCGAGTTCCGTCCCGAATTCATTCTTACTTCGAGGGGCAAAACATTGGACAACAGCGTTGGCGGGGCCTTGGGAGTTGTTGTGCAGTACTTCCCCATCCCCAAGGAGAATCGCCGCCTCACCATCAGGAATGTGACCGGGGCCGGCGACTCGTTCTTGGGGTACTTGGTTGCAAAATCGCACGATGGGTGGTTGCACCCGGAATTGAGCTCTGTCGAACAGGAATGGAGCCGCTGGCAGACCATATATAGAGCCCAGCTAGCCAGCGGCAAGTCTCTCGAGTACGACGGGGCCATCAGCAGCGAGATTGCCGTCATTGGTCAATAGGACTCATTCTACTGGCAGGGGTCCATGCCTGTATACAACCAAGCAACCATATACAGGAATCTTCTATATACACTCCACACCCGCACCATCATCCATCATAATTGGGCCATTTTGCACGAGCAAGGCACCAGAAACCATGTTTAGAACCTCATTGAGAAGTGCACGCGGCATTGTTCGCCGTCGGTTCCTTTCCTCGACAGTCAGACCATCGGGACCCGTTCCCCGCAGTTTGGGCACCAAGACCACCGCCATCTTTGGCGGGGCAGTGGCAGCAGCAGCAATTATTGGCTATCTGGGATACGGAGCGGTGAAATTGGATGATTCTACCAATGACGCCGACACCGTGACTGTTGATAGTTCGATCTCGGCATTCCCCACCTTTATCAGACAACTGGAGCAGAAAAACGTTCATAATGACTTCCTGTTGCTCGGGTACGGTGTCAGAAGCGTTACGTTTGTTGGATTCAAAGTGTACGGAATCGGGCTTTATTTGAACAAGAAAGATGTCCCCACGGTCCAGCGGTTCCTTGGTGGTGTCAGCAAGGGCGAGTTGTTGGAGGACTCCAAGTCGGCCGAACATATCGCCAACCTCTTGGAACACAACGTCAAGTTCTTGGTGAGAATCAGTCCGGTGAGAAACACCGACTTTGGCCACCTCAAAGACGGCTTGATCAAGTCGATCTTGGCCCATCCACTCAGTAAGGAGAACCGTGAGCCTGTCGGGGCCGGATTGGAGGAGTTGAGACAGGTCTTCCTGGGCCACCGTGGTTCTGTCCCCAAGGACCACTTGTTGTTCTTGGAAATCGTCAACGGGGGCCAGTTGAGTGTGTCGTACCAGAACACCAAGACGGGGCAGATCATCGCGATGGGCACCGTCAAGGAACCACTCATCTCCAAGGTGTTGTTCTTGCAGTATCTTAGTGGGAAGAAACCGTTGAGCGAACCGTTGAGACAGAGCTGTATCGACGGCTTGGTTGGCTCGTTGTAAATAGAAAGTAGTAGTGTTACTGATTAGTGTTAATTAAAATACATAAACGTTAGATGCGGAATTTGGGTATATGATCTACATAATAATGGATTCATGTTCAACGTTAGCAGAAATAGACTTGTGTGGCAACACCTTAGCACCGTTAACGTAGATTTCGTTCTTGATTTCAACGTCGTCACCCAAAACAGTGACACCTTCAGTTCTGGCCCACTTACCGATTCTCGAGTTCCAGCCAACAATGGTGGACTTGACCCAGGCGTGGTCCTTGACTTCAGAGTTGGCCAACAACACAGATCTTTGGATTCTGGCACCTTCACCGACAACAACGTTAGGACCGATGGTGACGTTAGGACCAATCAAGGCCGAAGGGTGGATCTTGGCCGAAGGGTCAATCAAGACGTTACCACCGTGGACAAATGGTTCGCTGCTCAACTTTTCTGGCGACTTCTTGGCCAACGAGGTCAAGTACAAAACGGTACCGGACAAGAAGTCCTTTGGTTGACCGACGTCCATCCAGTAACCTTCCAAGTCGAAGGAGTACAATTGCTTCTTGTCGACCAATTGAGGGAAGGTTTCCTTTTCGATGGAGGTAGGCTTCATGTCGATCAAGTCAATGACTTCTGGGTTCAAGATGTACAAACCGGCGTTGATTCTGTTACCAACGAATTCGACAGGCTTTTCAACGAATCTGTCGATCAAGTTAGGGGTGTCTCTGTCGTGGACAATGACACCGTACTTGGAAGGTTCGTCGACCTTGGTAGCGACAATAGTACCAGCACCACCGTGGGCCTTGTGGAAGTCAGCCAATTCCTGGAATGGGTAGTCACAGATGACGTCGGAGTTGAGGACAAAGAACGGAGAGTTGTCCTTCTTCAACACCTTTTCAGCCAACTTCAATGGACCAGCAGTACCCAAGGGTTCTTCTTCGACCGAGAAGGTGATGGAAACACCGTATTCTTCTTCGTACTTCTTCAAGGTGGCAACCATGATTTCAGGACGGTAGTTGACGGCCAAGACGATGTCAGTGACACCGGCGGCAGCCAAGGCTTCGATCTGGTGCAAGATCATTGGTCTGTTACCGAATTCAACCAAAGGCTTTGGGAGAGTTAAGGTCAAAGGTCTCAAACGAGTACCGTAACCACCGACTAAGATCAAACCTTTCATTATGTGAGGATGTTTGGGAGTGTTTTGGTGTTGTGTGCTAATTTAGCGTCAAAGAAGAAAAACCAAACCTGTCCACCGTGTCGGGACACGGTATATATTTATAACATTTGGTGTTTGGGACGTGCGCCGCCCGAATGTGGAAAAAAAATCGTCGTCGAGCGTAACCTGCAAAACGTATTGGTAAATAAACAGAAAAATATCCAAAAATACCTAAAAAAATAAATCTACCCGCGACAAATTACTCTGCGGCGTGGAATTGTCAAAATAAACGTGCCTGAATGGATGCGAGCAGGGGACGCGTGGCGTGGCACAGTTAACTGTGGAGGGTTTATTCGTTGGTCAACGGTTACGAGATTGACGGGATGGGGAGGAAGTAAAAAGAAAGAAAAAACGGTGCATACTCGACCGGCAGACTAAACCGACAAAATCAGACAAATCAGACAAATCCCACAGACAAAAGAATGGGCGCAAGCGCGAATACCACACCAAGAAACTGCGGCCTGGCACGATGACGGCCAGATCTAGGGACCATGGCCAGTTGCCGTTTTTTAATGGCCATGGACTGATTCTGTCCGGTTACGGCATTTAAAAGAATACACCTGGACACGCCGAATTGGTGTTTTTTTTTTTATTTATTTATCATTTTTAACATTATTTAGTGATGAATACGTGTCAAGTTTCATAGGGTCAATGCCAGCCATAGCTGGTCTGCGGCGCTAACATGCAAAAACGTAACGTGTTGCGTCCTGCACGATGCAAAGGTGTGTGGCCCTGGCGTAAGTCCCGTGCGTTTGTAACCCGAACCTGAGAGATGCTGGCAGACAGACAAAAAAAGACCATGCAGGCTAACCTGTAACTGGAGCTGCTGGCAGTTTATCGACCAATGATAACCAGACGACGATGGGCGTTGAAGCAGCCGTGGAAGTTCGTGGGATGACATTGTGTCAGGTTGCGAAACCCGCAGGGCAATGCATTGTGATGTCAGCCCCGATCGGTTTGAGATCCAGGCGGGCCCAGGGGCCCACGCGCCGCGCATACCGGGCATAGCCGTGACACGTATGGTTGATTAAACACCGAAACAGGTTCGTGTTTCTTCCTCTTTGGATCGTTCACTTCCCCATTAGTTGTTGAATCTGTCTTAATTCTCTTTAATTCTCTTTATTCTCTTTAAATCCATTAGTTCTCTCGATACTGTTCTTCCATCACTTCTAATCATCTCTCCGGGCCAACTCCAACGACTTCTCCAACAACTGGGTTACCGAAGGCCGCTGTGTGCTGTCAAGCACCAAACATTCGTCGATCATCGCCACCAACTCGGCCGAGTAGCCGCGACGGTCGCCCGGCACCGTGTACTTGCCCTGGGAGATGGCCAAGTTCAAGTTGGCGCCCTGTTCGATCTCCAACTTCTCGAACGGCGAGTAGCCGAAGCAGCAGCAGTACAACAAGCACCCGAGGGACCAGATGTCGGTAGCCTCGGTGATCTCGGTGTTGGTGGCCACGTCCAAAAACTCCGGGGCGCGGTACGGCAACGTGCAGTGTTGCAGGGCGTAATCGGTCAACGTCAACGCCTGCTGCCGGCTGCGGACATGGAGACGGGCCCGCGTACACGAGCCAAGATCGACTAGCACCGGAAGCCCCTCGGCACTGAGCATGACGTTTGCGGGCTTGATGTCGCGGTGGGCGTACGGGAACAGTTCCTGGAGCTCGGTAGCGGACGCATCAACGTCGCCAGCGCCCTCGTTTTCAACACCGCCGTTGTCACTGTCGTCCAATGGCAAGAGCAAGTCGTCTTCGTCCTCGGACAGCGGCTGTGTGTGTGTATGTGCCGCCCGTGGCAGTTTCTTGTAGTTGTGCATGACCTTGAGCGCCCGGCAGAGGCCGATGAAGATCTTCAACACCTCGGACTCGTCCATGCGGGTGTCGGTCAAGACCTGGGTGTTGATGATGTCCTGGAGCGAGCGTTCAAAGTACGGCAACACGATGTAGATGGACTTGGAGCCGTCGTGTTCGCTGACGACGGCCTCGTCGATGGCCTGGATGATGTAGGGCGTGCGGGCGGCGGAGAAGCGGTGGTAGCTGCGGATCTCCTTCATGGCCTGTTTGAACAGCTCGTCGGAGGCGCCAAACGGACACCGGATCTTCTTCAATGCGTACAACGACTGGTTGTGCGACCGGTGGCTAACCAAGTACACGTACGAGAAGCCGCCCTCGCCCAACAAGCGGATGATGCGGTACTTCTGGCCGTTAAGGGTCACGGACGGCTGCGAGAGGTCGGGAAAACACGGAAGACATGTGGTGACGAGCGAGAGCACGGTGTCCATGGTGGGGGAGGAGGGGTGGTGTGGAGTGGTGGTGGTTCGCGCGTGGATGATAAGTGGTGATAATTTAGCGACAAAGTTAGCGACAAAGTTAGCGACAAATTTTAGCGACAAAAAAAACTCCAGAATCAACACCATTCAGCAACCACTCTTTCAAAATGGACGACCACGACAGCATCGGGCGCCTCCGAGACTTGGAGATTCTTCCGGAACTCTTCAGCTTGCTCCATGATCTCCAGAACGGCGCCATTCTGGCCAAGGACTTTGACAACAACGCGGGCAGTTTGCGGTTGAAGTTGGCGGCGTTGAAGCAGTTGCTCCAGGAGGTGGACGGGATCAGCGAAAGTGGCGATGCGAAACGGGCGAGTATCGAGGCGTTGGCGGTGCGGAACGAGCGCAAGCGCCAGTTTTTGGCGACGTTCCGGGAGCGGGTGCAGCGGGAGGGCTAGCTATCGAGCTATGACGAGCGCTATCGAGCTATGACGAGCGATAGCGAGTTATAGCGAGGGCGATGGAGAAATGCTATAGCGAGGGAAATAGAAAACTATATCTAGAACGGGCTAGAGCGAGACTATGGACAGAATTACCGACAGAAGTACCAACAGCTTGTATCTCCAGCGACAGCTAGCGAATTGCGAGCTAGCGAGACACTCCAGCGACGCTGGAGCTAGCGAGACTGAGACTGCGAGCGTTACCGACATTTTCAGGGCTACCGAGAATTTCCGCCAAGCGCCAAATTGCCGAATTCCCACAACTCCCGCGGCCGAAAACTCAATTACTCAATTACAGTTTAGTGAGAAATAGCGACAATTAGTGACAATAAACGCGATACGAACAAACTACAACCACGACAGACAACGACAGACAACGACAACCACAGCCGTAGAGGCACAACAACCAACCACACCTACAAACATTAAATGGTTCTCTCCTTCTTCCTCTTGTCTATTGCTCTGTGTACTTTTCTTCTCTCCTTCTCCTTCTCTTCCTTCTCTCCTTCTCTTCTCTCCCTTCTCTCCTTCTCTTCTCTTCCTTCTCTCTCTCCTCCTCCTGCCACGTCGCTGTTCCTGCAACAATACCGCCGTACATTTGCCCGATGGCGCGGTGCACCGCCGCTATTTCGCGCAACATCGCTAATTAACACCGCACCACCGAAACTTCCACGCGTTCAAAAACAAACATCCATCCACCGTTGTTAAAACACCCGTTTCGTGCCGTTCCTGCTGTTCGTTCCTGTTGCCGCTGTTTCTGCCTGTTTCCCTCCCTGCCCGATGTTCCAGCCTCCCCAATTACCCACCTTGGAAACCATCGCGACGTACCCGGCGCTCACGGTCGGCCTCACCATCTTCTCGTTCGTGCTTCTCTTTGTAGACGCCACGTCCGACTACGCCTGGAGCGCCCGCTTCTCGTTGTACCCGGGGGCCCCTGCCGACTTCGACCTCAACCGGCTCTCGTTCTACGTGTTGTTCCACCTGGACTTGTTCCACTGGTTGTTCAACATCATTGCGTTGTTCACGCCGTTGGCGGCGTTTGAACGTTCCCACGGCACCGTCTACACCGGCATCACGTTGAACTTGGTCACGGTGGCTGCCGGCTTGCAGTACTGTCTCGTCGGCGTGTTCTGGTACCCCACCACGTACGTCGTCGGGCTCTCCGGCGTCGTGTTCACCTTCGTCACCTACTACGCCTACAAGGAACACTCGTACCAGCCGGTGCTCTACACGTTCCGGTTGCAGGGCCGTGAGGTGTCGCTTCCCACCGCGTTCTCGCCGTTCTTCTTCTTGGCCATCACCACCTTGTTGCTCCCGTCGTCGTCGTTCTGGGGCCACTTGGCCGGCATCTCCACCGGCTACTTGTTGGCGTTGGACTACTTGAAGCCGTTGTATCCGCCCTCCAAGGTGCTCTTGTGGATCGAGAACAAGTTGGCCTCGCCCATTGCCCGTCTCCAGACGCTCGTGGTGTACTACCGCGAGGACGACGCCGCCGCCGTCCGCGGTGTTTCGTACACGTCGCTCTTGGCCGAAGACATCGAGGCCGGTGCCGCTGGCGCGGGCTCCGGCTCCGTTTCTGCCGCCACCGCCGCCGCCGCCGCCGACTCACCCTTTGCCGGTGAGGGCCGTGCTGTGGGCCAGTAGTGTGTGTCTCTGTATAGAAAACGACGTTGTCCTTGTCTGGTGCTGCCTCGCGTCCACTTCACATGTAGCAGTTTTTCGCACCACGACCCCACAACCGCGGGTAATCAACAATCAATACACCATTTCTTCTGCGCACCATGGCGAAACCAGAACCCACCAGGGCCCGGGAGCGGTCGTTGCTTGGGCAGTTGAAGAAGAAGAAGCGGCGGAGTCGCAAGAAGGACGAGCGGGACGACGAGCGGGAGCGGAATGGCGATGCCGCGGCGACAGCGACAACAGCGACAACAGCGACAACAACCGCTCCAGTTCCAGTTCCACCTCCATCATCAGCTCCAGCTCCTGCTGCTCCTGCTTTAGTTTCTCTCACCTCACCGCCTCTACCACACACACTGACACTCTCCCCCCGCAAACAATCCATCATGCGCTACAAAAGCGACCACACCGACTCGTCCATCTCCGACCTCAAGGACAACCTCAAGGCCAACCGCCCCGAAGACGACAGAACCACTATCGCCGGCTTGGACTTGGACGAAAAGGTCACCCTCTTCAAGTACAAGGCGTCGCGCATCCTCGTCTACGACGAACACGTCGACGACGTCCACGCCAACTCGTCGGGCCGCCTCTTGGGCCACGGCGAGTTCGAGATCTTCCAGCTCCACAACGGCAACGTCACCTACCTCTCGTGCGGACCCTCCTTCATCTATCCGTTGCTCCCCAAACTCAAGATCCTCCGCATCAACCACAACCAGTTCATCCTTCCGTTGGTCAACCCCGAACGCTACTGGAAGATCTTTATCTCCTCCGAAGACAACAACGTCATCAAGGTGTTGGAGTCCACCTTGGAACGCGTGGTCCAGTACCGCAACCTCTACTTCAAGCCCGACCTGGCGCTGCTGGCGCAGCAGGTACTGGCCCACATCAACGAACAGCCCCCCGAACTCAAGACCTTGTCCATCATAGACGAAACAGAGTCGCCCCAAAACGATATCGTCGACTTCGGCCTCGCCCACAACATCCCCGACTCGCCGCCGTCCGCCCCCATCTCGCCCCACCAGACACTCATACCGAAAGTCCCCGCGGATTTCGACCTCTCGCCCATAAAACCCACCTGGAACATCAACAGAAAGGTGTCGAACCGGTCCATCACGACGTCGTTGGCGTGTCTCGACGTCAACAACACCCCCAACCAACGCATCCACCATCCCAAACCCAAACGTGCGCCCGGCCACCGCTACATGGCGCTCGACGAACGCTCCGACTCGTCCATGGACTCGTTGCTCGACGAATACGACGAAAACATCACCAACTCCAAGTCGGTCACATACACCCGGTCACGGCCGCCGTCCGGCCAGCACTCCGTCGCCTCGACGTCGGTGATGAAGGCCCCCAACTACGCCCGCGAGCCGTACTTCCGAGGCAAGCTCGACACCAAGTCGGTACACGAAGAAGAGTTCCCGTCGACGTCGTTGAGCGAATACAACAGAACACACAACCACACGGCGTTCTCGCGGTCACGGCGCTCGTCGCGCAGCGAGCTCTACACCTCCGAGAGCAACTGGATGGAGCCCAACCGGATCCCCAAGACCCGCTCCAACTACAGCATCAACAGCAACGCCGACTTGAACAGCACCTACCGCAACATCTACCGGTCCATCACCCAGCGCAACTTGAACCAGATCCTCGACGACGACACACGGTCGACCAAGTCGCATCGTAGGATGGCGGCGTCGGCCCGTGAACCAAGACACGGCAGTTTTAGCGCTGGTGCCGGTGCCGGTGCTGGTACTGGTACTGGTGCTGGTACTGGTTCCGGTACTGGTACTGGTGTTGATGGAATTGGCAGATACAAGCCGCGAAACGAACTTCCACGACGCAAGCTCGAGGCCAAAATCGACTCGGCCGACGTCTACAAGCTCATCAGCAGCCGACCGGCTACAGCAACAGCCACAACACGCGGGCTTCCCGAAAGCAAGAGTTTCACGTCGCGGCTCTTTGGATGGTAATTCATGGTTATGGTTATGGTTATGGTTATGGTTATGGTTATGGTTAAACTAATCACTCTATTACATACGTAATACTTATATACAAAAGGTTATCGTGCAAAGGTCATGATCTAGACGTCCTCTCTCCCTCTGGTGCTGGTTCATCAGTGCTGTTCTTCAGTGCTGGTTCTTCAGAGCTGGTTCAGAGCTGGTTCTTTAGAGCTGAGGAGCACCGGGAACAGGGTTACCGTTGGCATCAATCATGCCCTGTTGCATCATCATGATTTGTTCGTTACCGGCGGACTCAAACTGTAAGCCCAAACCCAATCTGGACGAGTTCTTGGAGTGGTCGATTTCGCCCGAGAACAAGAGCGAAACGGTGGGAAGAACTCTCTTTTCCATAAAGGCACTGACCTTGCCGGTGGAGTCCAACTGGCCTCTAAACACGGCCGAACGGTATTCGTACTTGGCACCAATGGTGGTCTGGCCCTCGACAACGTGTTCGTAGCCAATAGGAGTGCCCATCAAGTTGTCGGTGACCGGCTTGACGGCAGCAGCGATCTGGGTTTCCAAGCCGGCTTCGACCTTGTCGGTGACCCTGCGCCAGAACGACGCAATGAGCGCACCCTGGGCCTGCAACTGGGCCGAGGCGATCCAGTCCCCGGAGTTGTAGCGGGCAACGTACGAGACGGCCGAGTCTGGCGGAGCGGCGCCGGCCTGTTTGGAGTAGACGGTTTCCAAGCCGACAGACAACTTGGGGGACAACGACTGCAAGAGCGAGCCGACGGCAACCCCGGAGAACCCGCCGTACAAGAACGAAGGGTTGAGGGTCTTCAAGTTGACGGAGAAGTCGGAGGCCTGGTAGTCCTGTTCCAACTGGACCATGGAGGGCTGGCCGTGGGCCAACTGCAACGTGAGCTTGGAGATGTTGTGCTTGTCCCAGCCGTAGTTGACTCTACCGGAGAACGACAAGTCGTTGTCGATGTTGGCCTGGACAAAGTAGTCGTCGGCGGCGTACACGGCGGAGAATGCATATGCTGGCAACACCTGGGAGCCGACCGACAAGGTGTGGGAGGTCTGGAAGGTGGGGACCATGGAAAACACCTTGTTGAGGTCGGCACGCAACCCGGTGAAGAAGTACTGGTTGAGGAACACGTCGCGGGTGACTTCCTTGTTCAAGTTCTCGATGGTGCCCGGGTTGGTCAAGCCGAGCGACTTGCGGTGTTCGGCAATGTTGATGTAGACGTCGTTGACCCAGGCAAACACCGGGTTGGACGACCACAAGCCGTTTTGCTTAGGAGGAGCGGGAGTGACGCCGGGCAAGCTGGCGATGTTCTTGGACAACTGGTTCAATGGCACTGGTTCGGACATGGCGGGGCGGGCGGCGGCGGCTAAACGTGCTTGGCTAACGGGAAACGGTAAATGTGGGAGCAGTAGCGGTGGGAAGAGCTACGTGCTGGTGATAATTATCGTTGCTTACGCTAGGTTGGGGCAATGAAAGTTTGGCTTGGTTTGGAGATTTTCGGTTCTGTCGAGAAAGTGAAAATTTTGACTTTGTTGTGCTGAGGGTTACGCGGAATTGTGGCTGGGTGTAAATGTGGTACCGGCTGAGGTCGGGGAGCGACAAGAAGAAAGAACAGAACAAGCACAGGACAACGAGTGGCAGAAGCAGTGCAATACGTAGGAGTGGTGGAGATGTGGTGGAGATGTGGTTGAGATAGTGGTGGAGATGGAGAGGAAATGGCTTTGGCGTGGTTCTGTATGTTCTTTCAGGAGAGTAGATAAGTGGAGGTGCAGCAGATCTAAGCTCTAATGGGACGGTATCAGTAATTCATGGTAACTTGTCGGTGTTTTTTGCTGGAGATTATGTTGACAACGTTATCGACTGAAGCTTGACATTATAACTCTGGTCTCTTTCTCTCTCTATCTGTTTGTTCATTCTCTTTATTTCTCTCTCTGTCTGTTTGTTCATTCTCTTTATTTATTTCTCTCTCTCTCTCTCTCTCTCTGTCTCTCCGCGGTATGCTCGGCGCCGGGCGCTCGGAGTTCTTGTGTTCGCACTCCGACGTCCCACCACCATTGCTCTCTCTCTCTAACCACCGCCATCACACCCCCGTCTTCCTCCCTACCTCCCTCTCCATGCCCACAACAAACTCCTCCCACCGCCACGCCCACCGCCACGCCCACACACCACGCCCACCGCCGTCACCCCACGCAGTGACATCATCTCATCAGTCGGTCAGCACTCTCCCGCGCGCGACTTTTCTCAGGTGACATGTCGCGGCGGCTATAAGAAAACGTCTCCATATTCCCACACACACACAACTTTACCTACCACTCGTACTCCACCACTGTTTCCCCCTACAGCAACACCAACACCTCAATTCGTTTCCGCCAATGTCTGTAGTAAACGGGAACTCGTGCCTTGCGCTTGCTGCCGCCGACAAGCCGCTCTTGGACAAGGCCATCAACTTCTACACCAACGTCGTCGGCTTGTCGCTCCACTCCCAGAACGGAACCGCCGTCTACCTCGCCAACACCGACAACAAGCTCACCATCCGCTTGGACATCGTGCCCGAAGCATCCACCGCCGACGAAATCGCCGCCAAAACCGCCTTCTTCAAGGCCCAGTTGAACATCCACGACTGGCGCACCATCGAGTCCTCCATCGTCCTCCGTGTCGCCGACGTCCACCTGTTGATCTCCACGTTCCACATCTACAACCTCCCGGTTCAGGTCAACCCCAACGAGTTGTACCCCAACGAAGTCTACACCGTCGACCCCTTGGGCAACGTCGTCGGCTTCACCGCGGCCAAGAACCCGTTGACCTTGGTGCCGCCGCTGCGCAAGTTCAACCCGTTGCTGGCCGAGTCGATGTCCCTCGCCACCTCCGACATCTCCCGGCCCGACTTGGGCGTCAGGGAGAAGCGCAACATCGCCGTCATGACGTCCGGCGGTGATGCGCCCGGCATGAACGCCAACGTGCGTGCCGTGGTCCGTGCCGCCATCTTCCGTGGCTGCAAGGCGTTCGCGGTCCAGGAGGGCTACGAGGGCTTGGTCCGTGGCGGGCCCGAGTACATCAAGCAGATGAGCTGGCACGATGTCCGCGGATACCTCTCCGAGGGAGGAACCAACATCGGGACCGCCAGATGCATGGCCTTCAAGGAGAGATGGGGCCGCTTGAAGGGCTGCAAGCATCTCATTGAAGCCGGCATCGATGCGTTGATTGTGTGTGGTGGTGACGGCTCGTTGACAGGTGCCGACTTGTTCCGTGCCGAATGGCCGTCGTTGATCCAGGAATTGAAGGACACCAACGAAATCACCCCTGAACAGTTCCAGAAGTACAAACACTTGAACATCTGCGGGACCGTGGGCTCCATCGACAACGACATGGCCACCACCGACGCTACCATCGGCGCATACTCGTCGTTGGACAGAATCTGCCAGGCCATCGACTACATCGACGCCACGGCCAACTCGCACTCGCGTGCGTTCGTCGTCGAGGTCATGGGAAGACACTGCGGCTGGTTGGCGTTGATGGCCGGTATTGCCACCAGTGCCGACTATATCCTCATCCCCGAAAAACCCTCGTCGTCCAAGGACTGGCAGAGCCAGATGTGCGAAATCGTGTCCAAGCACAGAGCCAAGGGCAAGAGAAAGACCATCGTCATTGTCGCCGAAGGGGCCATCACCAACGACCTCAAACACATCTCGGCCAACGACGTCAAGGACGTCTTGGTGGACAAGTTGGGCCTCGACACCAGGGTCACCACCTTGGGCCACGTCCAGAGAGGTGGGACTGCCGTTGCCTTCGACCGTTTCCTCGCCACCATGCAAGGTGTAGAGGCTGTTAGAGCCGTGTTGGACTGTACCCCTGACACTCCTTCGCCGTTGATTGCCATTGAAGAGAACAAGATCGTCAGAAAACCCCTTGTCGAAGCCGTCAAGATCACCAAGTCGGTAGCTGCTGCCATCGAAAGCAGAGACTTTGAAAAGGCCATGGCCTTGAGAGACTCGGAGTTTGTCGAACACTTGGCCAACTTTATGGCCATGAACTCGGCCAACCACAACGAACCCACGCTTCCTCCACAACAAAGAAAGAAGATCGCCATCATCAACATCGGGGCTCCTGCCGGAGGTATGAACTCGGCGGTGTACGCCATGGCCACCTACTGTATGTCCAGAGGACACACTCCATACGCCATCCACAACGGGTTTGGAGGGCTTGCCAGACACGAATCCGTCAGATCCATGGACTGGTTGCAGGTTGAAGGGTGGAACTCGATTGGTGGTTCCGAAATCGGGACCAACAGACAGACTCCTGCCGAAACCGATCTTGGTATGATTGCTTACTACTTTGAGAAGTACCAGTTTGACGGTTTGATCATTGTTGGTGGTTTCGAAGCGTTTGTTTCCTTGGACCAGTTGGAAAAGGCCCGTGCCATGTATCCAGCTTTCAGAATCCCCATGACGTTGATTCCCGCCACCATCTCCAACAACGTTCCTGGTACCGAGTACTCATTGGGTTCCGACACTTGTTTAAATTCGTTGATGGATTACTGTGATGTCGTGAAGCAGTCTGCTTCTGCCACCAGAGACCGTGCGTTTGTGATAGAAGTCCAGGGTGGTAACTCGGGCTACATTGCCACGTTTGCTTCTCTTATCAGTGGAGCACAGGCATCGTACGTTCCTGAAGAAGGAATCTCGCTCGACCAGTTGGAAATGGACATCAACTCGTTGAAGGAGTCGTTCGCGACCGAAAAGGGCATGTCCAAGTCCGGAAAGTTGATCTTGAAGAGTACCAATGCTTCGAAGGTGTTGACGGGCCAAGTTTTGGCCGACATCATCAAGCAAGAGTCCAACGGCGAGTTTGATGCCAAGACGGCCATTCCAGGACATGTGCAACAGGGTGGTTTGCCGTCTCCGATCGACAGAACCAGAGCTGCCAGATTTGCTATCAAGGCGGTCCAGTTCATCGAAGACAACGCCGCCACGTTGGCCGAGTACAAGTACAGCGTGGACTATCCGAGCGACAACAAGAAGTTGGCCGGCACGGCGGCGGTTTTGGGAGTCAAGAAATCGCACTTGCGTTTCACGTCGATCAGACAATTGTACGACTTCGAGACGGAGTTGGGCAGAAGAATGCCAAAGAAGATCCACTGGGCTGCCACCAGAGACATTGCCGACCAGTTGGTGGGCAGAACCAGGATCAACAAGCGCGACTAGCGGCCATGAGTTATGTATAGATGTTATTGAGAACGATGTAAAAAGAACCAAACTATAACCACTGAGAAAGAGAAGAGATGTAGGTTGAGAGGTAAGAAAAGACAGCTAAAAGGTAGCTATGCTGAGTAGTATAAGCCACATAACTAAGAAGAAGCTATTCAGAAGTATACGCTACGACGTAGTAAGAAACATGCTAAAGGAGTAGCGTACTATGTAAGAGCTATGCTAAGAGGTAAACTGTACTAAGATATTGTAAGAGTACAAAGAAGGAGAAGGAGCTATTCTGAGAAGTTAAGAAGCAGCTTTCTGAAAGTAGATAAGTAGCCATACTGATAATTACTAGCTCTTCAAGTAGTATTTGTTGTAGTAGAAATGCTTAGAAGTAAAAGAAGTACTAAGAATTACAAGAATCATCTCCCACTAATGGTATGGCCTACTTTTACGAGGTACCAATGTTGCCGAGACGTAAAGCTATACTAAGACAATAAGTTGCAGTGAGAAGATATACTGAGAAGATTAGAATACTAAGAGTATTAAAACTAGAATACTAAGTAGATCTAAGAAGTAGAAGTATCACAAGCAATGCTCCTAAGATTAGGATTTATACGTAACTATCCCAAGAAGTGGAACAAGAAGTAGCGTTAAGAACTAAGAGTAGAACTAAGAGAGTGAGATGTAGAAGTCTAGGAACAGCACTAAGTAGAACAAGAAGTTGGAAGCAACCTACAAGTGTAGTTCTAACAAGCATGTCCAGGAAATCAATTCGGACTAATCTCTACAACAAAACATGTTTCTCTGTGTAATTGTTCTTCCTCGTTCACTAGAGTTCAATTGTGTTCTCTTTTCTTAGTCTTTTCTGTTTTGAAAATGAGTATACATTTTAGCGATCATGGAACACCAGTTTAAAGGAGCCAGCGAAGGTACGTCACCACAGACACATCTACAACAACACCACTAACAACCAGCGCTCTACCGGCGGATCGTGGCCAGCACCACCAAACAACAGCTCTCCGCGGCCAAAAGCGACCTCATTGCATGGAACAACGCCGTCGACACGGACGTGCCGCCGTTCTTGAAGAAACGGGCGGTGGAGGTGGCGGCGGCGCTCTTCCAGTACGTGGAGGCCAAGGAGAACCAGTTGGCGATGGCACGGTTCAGTTTTGTTGGACCACCACAGGTCGGCGCCGTGGGACAGCAGCGACGCCAGCAAATCGAGGCCTCGAACAAGAAACCGTCTACAAAACAACACGAAATCGTGCTGGATTCGAGCACCAAGATCGTGGGCTTGTCCCACACCAGCCACACCATCAGCACCCGTGGCCATGTGTTGCTCATCGACACCGAACTGAGCGAGGTCCGCAGCAATCACCAGGCGGTGCCGCTGTCGATCCACATCAAGAACGGCAACAACAGCACGTTTGCGGTGGAGGCTGCGGGCCCCGTGTTTGTGCACGGCTTGCACCACTGCACCCTTGTGTTGAGCTGCCACCAGGCACGCCTCCACGGGCTCCGGGACTGTGTCGTGGACATCGAGCGGGTCGAAAATAACCGGATCATCCTTGAAGATTGCGACGGCTTGACGATCACGGGGCCCCAGGAGCTCCAGATCGACGACTTTAATTGGCCCCGGAGCTCGCCCAACCCACATTACCACATGAAGCAACCGGTGTAGCCACGATCACCACGTCGTTATCAGCAATAGCACCAGCAATTGCACCAACAATTACGCCAACACCAGCCACTAAACATTCGGCTATTTGTGACCTGGCCGGTATTTTCTGGCCCCGACACCTCGACTACAATGGCGGGCCGCAGATCATGGCCCAAACCGGCGACTCTAATTACACATCTTGAGCCGTTGTGGGCCGAAACGGTAATGGGCCGCGGGCGCGTGCTGCATCTAGTGCCAGATGCCCGGCTACGGTTGTTATGTCTCACCGGGGTGTCTCACTAATCTGGGTCTGGGAACGCGCATAATCCTGCCACAACCGATCCGTGGCCGTGGGAGCCGTGGCCCGTGGCAGCAACGCAGGGCCAGAACAAGGGGCTGCCAGCCAATCAGAAACCGCTCCCACCTCTGCTACAGTGGCGCTTGCGCCCGAATGGGCCAAGGTTTTGGCTTTTTCGCTTCGCTTTTACCTGACTATAGCGAATGAGGAGAAAATTCCGTGGGGCACTCGCGCGCTCGCGCGGTGCCGTCCGCCCATAGCCGCGCATACCCGCAAAACCTTTGGTTACACCCACCAACTCACACCGGTTGCAGCCACTTTCCTTCACTATATAAATGACCGGAACCTCCACCTTTGTCTGCTACAAACCACAACACAATGGCTCCCATTAAAACCGCCTCCCCCGACAACACTGCACTCACCAGTCCCCAGCTCCTCATTCCCGATGAGATCCCGCTCGGTGAATACCTCTTGCTCCGGATCTCGCAGGCCAACCCCAAACTCAAAACCATCTTTGGCATCCCCGGCGACTTCAACTTGAAGTTGTTGGAATACTTGTACTCCGACTCGGTTCAGGAACAACGCGGCATCAAGTTTGCCGGGTTATGTAACGAATTGAACGCCGCGTACGTCGCTGACGGCTACTCGCGGGCCATTGGCGGCTTGAGCGTCGTCATCACCACGTTTGGCGTCGGCGAACTCAGCGCCATCAACGGCATTGCCCAGGCGTACTCCGAATACAACCCGGTGTTGCACATCGTCGGCACCACCTCGCGCGCCTACCGCCTGTACGCCCAGGACCCGGCCAACCCCGTCAAGAACTTCCACCACTTGGTCCAGAACCAGAACCCGTTGGTGGCCCCCGACCACGATGTCTACAAGAAGATGGCCGAGCCGGTCTCGGTCATCCAGGAATCGTTGGAGAGCAACGACGAGGCCAACTTGGACAAAATCGACCGTGTGTTGGTCAAGATCATCCAGGACTCGAGACCGGGCTACTTGTACCTTCCGGTCGACTTGCCCGACTTCAAGGTGTCGAGCGAACGGTTGTTCCATCCATTGAGCTTGGAGGAGAACGGAAGATCGTTGCCTGAGAGCGAACAGTTGTTGAAGAAGGTCACGGACGAGATCTTGGCCAAGTTGTACGAGTCGTCCAACCCTTCGTTCTTGTCCGATGCGTTGATGGACAGATTCAAGGTGCTTGACCAGTTGATGGCGCTCGTGTCCAAGTTGCCCCGCAACTTTGTCAAGTTGTTCAACACCAACATGGCGCGCAACATCGACGAGTCGAGACCGGACTATGTCGGGTGTTACCAAGGATGGGGGTCTTCTTCCAAGGGCACTGCCGAAGAGTTTGAGAAGAACACCGACTTGTTGATCCGGTTCGGCCACTTCAACTCGGAAACCAACACCGCCAACTACACGGCGGACGTGAGCCGGATCAACACGGTGATCGATGTCCACCACGACTACGTCAAGATCAACGACCACGTCTACCGCATCAAGGACTTCGACACGGGAGTCCGTTTGTTCTCGTTGAAGGACTTGATGACGAGATTGGTGGCTGCGGTCGACCCAGCCCGTTTGACGGGCAAGCACGACAACATCCGGTACACGTTCCAGCCGCAGAGCGAGACGGGCCAGTTCAAGAGCTTGGGGATGAAGTACGTCACCCAGAGCAAGATGATGGACTACTGCAACAGCTTTTTGCAGCCAAATGACGTTCTCATATGCGAAACCAGCGCGTTCTTGTTCGGGATGCCCGACATCCGGCTCGCATCCGGGGTCAGTTACATTGCCGGGCAGTTCTATGGGTCGATCGGGTATGCGGTTCCTGGATCGCTCGGGGTGACGTTTGCGATCAACGACTTGGGGTCCAAGAGACGGATCGTGTTGTTGCAGAGCGACGGTGCGGCCCAGATGACGGTGCAGGAGTTGTCGACGTACATCAAGTACCACGAGTGGCTCCCCAACATGCCCAAGATCTTTCTTTTCAACAACGACGGCTACACCATCGAGCGGTGGGTCGGCGGGCCCACCCGGTCTTTCAACGATATCTTGGGGACGTGGCGGTGGGCCGATCTCTTGAAGGTGCTTGGGGACCGCGACGGCGAGCATCACCAGAGCGTGGTGTTGCGCAACAACGGCGAGTTTGATGCGTACTTTGCATCTGAGCACCAGCAGTCGGCCAAGTTGGAGTTGATCGAGTTGGTCATGGAGAAGTTTGATGTTCCTTCGAAGCTTGATATCCAGGTGGGAAGAAAGCCGTTGGTTTAGCTAGGGTTGATGAGGGATCAGATCAGTATACAGTGTTGATCAGGGTTCAGGGATCAGTGTTGGACCAGGGTTCAGACAGGGCTCACACAGGGTTCAGACAGGGTCCAGACAGAGTTCAGCGGTAGTTCTGTTCACTTCTCTTCGTGTTCACTTCTTTTCGTGTTCAGTATATTCAGTGTCTATTCAGTGTGTCAAGTAATGTATGTTTTAGGAATATGTTTTAGGATATCTTTACCGAGGAAGAGTGGGGTAACGACATCGGTTGGGCGGGAACAGGAGGCCGCAAGTTGGGCCTACGTTGACCAAATGCGCTCGGTGCAATCACGCGGATCCGGCACCACCACCACCACCACCAGCCGTCGCTAAGGCCCGATTCAGCACCGGGCCCATACACCCACGCCGGCCGTCGCCATCCTGTCCCTGTGTTGCCGTTTTGGGCGGAGGTGGCCCTGGAACGTTTTTTTCCCCCACATTTCGGCGGCGCGCGCTTTCCCCGGCACACAACCCCAGTTTGCGCTGCTTATATATACCGATCCCGCGCTGCTTTTTCCACCACCACTTTTCTTCTGTTTTATTAGTGCTTTTTCCTGTTCTTTCACTAGTGCTGTTTCGTTTCCTGGTCTTTCTTTGTCAGCTCTCCCAGTCCCAATGCCCGTCTTGCCCTCCCTTGCCAACTCCGGCAAGACCTCCGCGTACGCCCCCGACGACTCGCCGTACGTGTTGCACAACCCCGACAACTTGCCGCCCATCGACTTGATCGAGTCGTTGCTCCCGCTCCCCCAGGACGTGTACAAGAAGTCGGTGCCGCTCCCCAACTCGGCCGAGCCCGGCTTCTCCTCGGTGTACCGCAACGCCGCGTTCCCCAACCGCTTGAAGGAGGCCCCGTTGCCCGGCTTGGACACCATCCACGCCCTCTTCCTGGCCGCCGCCAACGCCTATGCCGACAAGGCGGCGTTTGCGTCGCGTGTCCACGACTACATCAACGACGTGCCCCACCCAGACTACTCGTACACCACTTTCGGCGAGATCGACGCCATGAAGAAGTACTACGGCGCCGGGCTCTACTACTTGCTCCGCAACAACCCGTACAAGGACCCGGCCAAGTACGAATCGCACCGCAAGATCGACAACCACTTGCGTGACCACCACACCTACGACAAGGACAACCTCTCGTTCATCGTCACCATGTACTCCGGCAACCGTGCCGAGTGGGTGTTGTCCGAGTTGATGTGCGGAGCGTACTCGTTCACCAGCACCGCCCTCTACGACACCCTCGGCCCCGACGCATCGCAACACATTCTCTCCCAGACAGAATCGCCCGTGGTCATCACCGCCAAGGAACACGTCAGAACCCTCATCTCCTTGAAACAGAACAACCCCGACAAGTTGGGCAACTTGGTCTTGATCGTGTCCATGGACCCGCTCTTTGCCGAACAGGACAAGGCCTTGGTCCAGGACGCCAAGAACCACGGCATCGAACTCTACGACTTGACCCAGGTGCTTAAAATCGGCCAGATCTTCCCCCTCGACCAGATCCCCCCACGCCCCGACTCCGTCTACACCATCAGTTTCACCTCGGGAACCACCGGCTCGATGCCCAAGGGTGTCATTCTCTCCAACAAGACCGCCACCGCCGGTGTAACGTTTGTGCTTTCGCAGTTTCCCAAGTTCAAAGACCCCCGGGTGTTTTCGTTCTTGCCTCTCGCCCACATCTACGAGAGACAGAACACGTTGGGCGCCCTCATTTACGGAGCCTGTGTTGCGTTCCCCCAACTCAACGGCACCCCGCTCACGTTGGTCGAGGACTTGAAGTTGTTCCAGCCAACGTCCATGTGTAACGTTCCCCGTGTCTACACCAAGTTCGAGTCGGCGCTCAAGAACGCAACCGTCAACTCACACTCGGTGGTCAAGCGTAACCTCTTCCACAAGGTCATCGAGACCAAGAAACAGCGCCAGTCCGTCAAGGACGGTGACGGGGGCCTCCATTCCGTCTACGACAAGGTGTTCTTGCCCAAGCTCCGTAGTGCGTTGGGCTTCGACTCGATGAAGTATATCGTGACCGGTTCTGCCCCCATCTCGCCCTCCACCATCAGGTTCCTCAAGGCCGCGTTGAACGTCGGTATGGCTCAGGGTTACGGGTTGACCGAATCGTTTGCGGGCTTTTCCTTGTCGATTCCACACGAAGCAGAGCCCGGGTTCTGTGGCCTGACGGGTATTTGTGTCGAAATGAGAGTCCGTGAGTTGCCCTCGATGAACTACTTGCTCAAGGACGAAGGTGGCCCTCGTGGTGAGTTGCAGTTGCGTGGCCCCCAGATCTTCTTGGGCTATTACAAGAACGAGGAAGAGACCAAGAACTCGATCAGCGAAGACGGGTGGTTCTCCACCGGGGACGTGGCCCAGATCTCCAGCACCACCGGCCAGCTCAAGATCATCGACCGCGTCAAGAACTTCTTCAAGTTGGCCCAGGGCGAGTATGTCACGCCAGAAAAGGTCGAAAACGTCTACTTGTCGAACAACTCGCTCTTGACCCAGTGTTTTGCCCATGGAGACTCGTACAACCACTTCCTTGTCGGTATTGTTGGTGTTGATGAAGCCGGAATCGTCAAGTTCTTGGGCGACAAGTGCAAGGTCGACCGCAAGCTTCTCAACAACAAAGAAGCGATCTTGGAATACATCAACAAGAAGGAACACCGTGAAACCTTGCTCAACCACTTGAACACCAATGTTCTGGGCCACTTGCAGGGGTTCGAGAAGTTGCACAATCTCCACATCGAGTTTGAGCCGCTCCGATTGGAAAGAAACGTCGTCACTCCCACGGCCAAGTTGAAACGTCCCGTTGCCAGCAAGTTCTTCGAGGTTCCTATCCGGAACATGTACGATATCGAGGGCTCTTTGTTGCTGAAGGGCAAGTTATAGTGGTAAGTTTTACAGATGACATGAATTAGATATTTATAAGAACCATACGAATTTGAAATGTAATTTTTTTTGCAGCAAAGCGGCGACATTTCGCGACATTTCGCGACATCGAATTCTCCCATTAATTTTTCACCAGTAAACACAACCACAAGTTCCCCCAACAACGACAAATGGTAAGTACATGCCACGGAACCAGGGTTTGAACACATTACTAACAGCAGACTACTATCAACACCAAAGTCGAATCCAAGGACTTAAACGGATTATCGCTCATTGCGGCACACTCGCACATCACCGGCTTGGGACTCGATGACAAGTTGGAGCCCAAGGAGAACGCACAGGGCATGGTCGGCCAGACCAAGGCCAGAAAGGCCGCCGGTGTCATACTAAAGATGATCCAAGCGGGCAAGATTGCTGGCCGGGCCGTATTGGTTGCCGGACCTCCGTCCACAGGTAAGACTGCCATTGCGATGGGGTTGTCGCAGAGTTTGGGAGAAGAAGTGCCGTTCACCGCCATTGCCGGGTCGGAAGTGTTTTCGTTGGAGTTGTCCAAGACCGAGGCCTTGACGCAGGTGTTCCGTAAATCGATTGGAATTAGAATCAAGGAAGAAACCGAAATCATTGAAGGTGAAGTTGTCGAGATCCAGATCGACCGTTCCGTCACGGGTGGCCACAAACAGGGGAAGTTGACCATCAAAACCACCGACATGGAAACCATCTACGAATTGGGTAACAAGATGATCGAAGGATTGACCAAGGAAAAGGTGTTGGCCGGTGATGTCATCTCCATCGACAAGGCTTCCGGAAAGATCTCGAAGTTGGGTAAGTCGTTCACGAGAGCCCGTGACTACGACGCCATGGGACCAGAAACCAAGTTTGTCCAGTGTCCAGAGGGCGAATTGCAAAAGAGAAAGGAAGTTGTCCACACCGTTTCGTTGCACGAGATCGATGTTATCAACTCGAGACAACAGGGGTTCTTGGCGTTGTTCTCCGGTGACACTGGTGAAATAAGGTCGGAAGTCCGTGACCAAATCAACACCAAGGTTGCTGAATGGAAGGAAGAAGGTAAGGCCGAGATAGTTCCTGGGGTTTTATTCATCGATGAAGCACACATTTTGGATATCGAGTGTTTCTCGTTCATCAACAGGGCCTTGGAAGACGAATTTGCTCCTATCGTGATCATGGCCACCAACAGAGGGATCTCCAAGACCCGTGGTACCAACTACAAGTCTCCACACGGTTTACCATTGGACTTGTTGGACAGATCCATCATCATCCACACCACTTCATACAACGCCGACGAGATCCGCACGATTCTTTCTATCAGAGCTGCTGAAGAGGAAGTCGAGTTGACTCCAGATGCCTTGGCCTTGTTGACCAAGATCGGCCAGGAAACCTCGTTGAGATACGCCTCCAACTTGATCTCGGTATCGCAACAGATTGCTTTAAAGAGAAGAAACAACAACGTCGATCTTCCCGACATCAAAAGAGCATACATGTTGTTCTTGGACAGCGACAGATCGGTCCAGTATTTGGAAGAGTTTTCTTCGCAGTTTATTGACGATAACGGGAACGTCACCATTGGCCAAGACGAGGGTGACAAGATGGAGACCGATTAGAAAGCACAGTAAAGTACGTATGTTGACGAGTATATTAGTAAAATGAATTCACAAAGTTTTTAAACTACAAGTCTACACATGTAAAAGCAATAACTTACACAGTAAATTATATACACAAATAGTTATACCTGGCTCATTTATGTCCAAAAAAGGGGGCGGCAACTAGTGTGTCGGGCCAGTAATCTTATGAAGTTTGAATATTGTATGTTCGTTGGTTGTATCTAGTTAGCACCCTTGGTATTGAGAATCAACGCAATAATCATGCCGTACAAACCCAACACTTCGGCGAAAATCAATATCAAAACAATCCCCACAAACAACCTAGGCTGGTGCATGTATTGTCTGACACCTTCGTCACCAACAATGCCGATTGCGTAGCCGGACGCCAAGCAGGCGAAGCCCACGCTCAACCCACATGCCAAATGCATGAATCCGTTGAACAACGTGTATCTGTCGGAGGGCGACAATCCGCCGGCAATCAAAACCGACACCACCAAGCCGTAGACAGCAAGAATACCGGACATGACGACGGGAATCAACGATTTCATGATGAGTTCTGGCTTGAACGACCCGATACCCGAGATACCAATCCCGGACTTGGCCGTGCCGATAGCGGCGCCGGTACAGGACAAAACCGTGGCTGCAAAGCAGCCTGCAAAGCCAAAGAATGGGGCAAACGCAGGTGCGTACTCGTCTGCTAATAATCCAGACATGTTAGGGGTGTGATAACGGTGTTGGAGATAATAAATTGGTGGAAGAAATGTCAAAATGTCGGAACAAAAATGTCGCGTGTCGCAAAAGCCACGAAATGTCGCAGTGTCCCATCCTACATACAGATCTCACAACATAAACAGACATCAAGCATCACTACAACTACCATAACAAACTACTAATAACACCTCCTACTACCACCACAACAAGCAACACATCCACACACACACACACACACACACACACAACCCCAGACACATGAACGACTACGACAAGATAAAACTACTGAAACAGGAACTCAAATACGTGTACGGCCAGATCCTCAACCAGACCACACAACGACTCGACCTCCACTTGCCCACCATCAAAAGCGACCCGCTCAAAAACAAGGTGGCGTCGGCGTTGGATGAGTTTCTTGTCGAGGTGTTCGAACTCGCAAAGCTGGCATTTGTGGTCGACGGCACCGACGTGGCGCAGGGCGACCAGATCCGCGACATCCTCACGTTGAAACCACGCGAAACCGTCGAACCGTTCGATCTCCTGGTCAATTCACGGTTGCGAGAAATCCTCCTCGAGGTCGAACACGAAACCACCGAATTGACCAAGCTCCGTCGGGAAGTGCCGACAAAAGTCAAACAACGCTACCACGACTTGGTGCTGCACACCGATGACGAAGTGTCGGCGATCTTGGCGTCGCTCGAAGAGGCAGCACACGACGAAGAAGGCGACGATGCCGTCGACATCCCCCACCTCGAAGAAATAGCGGCCGATTACGAGAAACACGTACTCATATTGAATGAGCTCAAAAAGACGATTCCGGAACGCAAGGCCGAACTCGACAAGTTCCACGAAACGCTCCAATTCCTCGAGGAGGCACAGAAGTTCCAGGACCTAGAAGGTGGCAGTTGAGTTAGAACCGAACCAAAAAGTTGCAAAATTGGTGCAATGCAAAAAAACAGATGTGAAACATACTTGAAGCATTTTCCTGTATATGGCGCGCGCACTATTTACAATGTATCCCAATCGGGCAATCCACAACAATATCCCAGTAGTCAAGTAGACTCCAAACCTCACAACGGTGTTTTCTGATAAAAACATAGTATAACCATACCGCTTATTCGCTAACCATGAAGAACATAGCTTCGCGGTACTTGGACTCGCTCGAAAGTCCTACCCGGCAGCCTCTCCAGCCCACACACTACAACACGCCCTCCAGAAACCACCCCCAGGACTTGGACGCCCTTGCCAAAGAACTAGACATAGCCACCAGTCCCTCCAAAACAGCACTTTTGCGGACCAAGTTCGAGTCGCCCTCAGCAACAGTCCTCTCCTTTCAAACACCACTGAAGTCGTCCCAGAGCAGCAGAAATGGCTCGCCCAAAAGACACACTCCACAACAAGAACCTCACTGGTTAAAGACCCCGGCAAACAACAACCACACCATCATCCCTTCCTCCACCGCCAAATTGACACCCCTCAAGAACAACTTGGAAACCCCCAAGCCCAGACAAAGACCCTACTTGTCTTCCCCCAGCAACAGCACCTCCACAGACTCGCCGGGATACGAGTATCTCTGCCGCATCCAGGCCATCAAAGACTGGCTCGAGAAAGTGTTGGACGAACCCATCTCCCAGGAGCCAGCAGAGTTGATTGCATATATCCGGAACGGGATCCACCTTGCCAAATTCGCCAATGCCATCTTACCCACACAAAGAAAGGTTTACACCAACGACACCAAGCTCGAATTCAGACACACCGAGAACATCAACCGGTTCTTCCATCTCCTAGACTTCATGAGCGTGCCTGACTTGTTCCGGTTCGAATTGACCGACTTGTACGACGCAAAGAACGTCCCTAAGGTCTGGTTCTGTTTGCACGCCATGAGCTACATGCTCCACAAATCCGATCCCTCCTACCCCAAGATCAACAACATGGTGAACCAATTGCATTTCTCTGAAGACGATATCCGGACCGCAAACAGAGCTTTGGTGGGTGCTGGCTTGCCCAATTTCACCAGTGCCGATACCGGAGACGAATCTTCCTCAGAAAATACCTACATGGATAAGGTCGTGGCCGACTCCCCCAGAAAGTTTGTTCCCAACTCGTTCCAAAGTCCAACCAAACTGGCCTCAATATCGGTCCAAACCGATTCTATTGCTGTCCAAACGGCTCCAGTTCCAGTTCCAGTTCAAGCCACCTCGATATCGGTTCAAACAGATCCGTTTAGGGACGACAGCCACCGTACTAGTGTAATAACATCAACCATCGAGCCACCTTCTTACAAGTTTGACACTCCAGTGGATACATCTTACCAATCCAAATCATATTATACCCCAGAAATAGACCAATGTGTTCCCCAGGTGGTGCTTGTACAGGCATTGGCCCGTGGTGCCAACTTCAGATACAGCATGTTTGTCGACAAAATCATGTTGAAATCCTTTAACGATGAAATCACCCATTTTGTTTCCATCATCAGGGGTAACTTATCTCGTAACAAAACCGTTCATAGGCACCGTGATGAACTTCTTCTTTATAAACGCAGTGTTATTGAGTTACAGTCGATTGCTCGGTCCAAATTGCTGAACATCAGAAACAAAAAGAGTCTTAAAGATAATGAAACTGTCCGCTTACAAAGTCTCGTCCGTGGTTTTAGCGTCAGGTCTAAGGTCAATACCATTCATCATGATTTATCTAAACTTGACAACAGTATCAAGCACTTCCAATCGATATTGAAGATGAGACTTGTTTACAGAAAATCGCTGGTGGTGATAGCACATAAGGAAACAATCGAACCTTCTGTGGTTGAATTCCAGTCTATTTGTCGCCTCCGTTTGCTCCAATCTTCACGTCACAGAAATATCACCCATAATCTTTCAAAAAACACAGGAGTTGTTGCATTGCAATCTCTTATCCGAGGCAAGAAGGTCAGAACATCTATCCAATCTGTCAGAAATGCGGTCTCTGTGAATGCCCGTTCCTTGCATGAATTGCAGAGCATTGCCAGAGGTGGGATTTCCAGATCGAAGATGTGTAATAATGTCTTGATCACTTTGCTTTATGAAGACGAAGTTTTAAATGACCTTTATGCTAAAGTGAGAGGGAATAACGTCAGAAGAAACATCTCAAGAACAAAGAGGTCGTTAAAAAGACACGAGCATTCGGCTGTTGTTCCCGTCCAATCGTTGTTCAGAGGTATCTTGTGCAGATATGAGAAAGAATTCAAGTTGAACGATGCCTATGAAGAAGTTGAATCTATCATAGAATTCCAATCCATCTTAAGAGGACTGATGGTTCGCCGTGAAGTATTGACCATGTCCCAGTATTACGAATTGAGAGTTGACCAAGTGGTGAGAGCACAGGCATTGATTAGGAGTAAATTCACTCAGAATGCCTACAAGTCGCTTATATCCATGAAGAACCCACCTTTGAAGGTCATTGCAAGATTTGGATACCTTCTCACGGATAATGATATCGATTATCAAGAGGAGGTAGAATTATCTGAAGCCAAAGACGAGATTATTGAACTTTCTAAACGTAATGAAAACTTGGAGAATCAAATTGAAAACTTGGATATCAAGCTTAGTTTGTTGGATAAGAATAAGATCACGGTTGAAGAATTCATCAAAAACAAGGGCAAGTACAAGACGTATAAACCTGCTACTAATGCCGTTAACGTTAAAAACTTGGAACGGTTAAACAAATCTTCTAGAGACAGAATTGAATATTACCAATCTTTGTTCTACTTCCTCCAAACCAAGCCGGTTTACTTCAAAAGACTTTATAACTCTTTGGAAATCAAGGATAAAGATTCCAAATGGTGTAAAGCCTTACAAGAATACATCACCAAACTTTTCCCAGTTAAGGACTCGTCCATAACTCACCATTCCAGAGAAGAATACTTCTATGTTAAGCTTATTTTGGAGCTAATGGAAAACGATATCGAGAAGAATGGTCATAATATCAGTAACTTGACTAAGACGCAACACTGTTTCTGGATTGATTTCTTCTTGCATCTCAATAACCACACCTACCAGAGACAACACTTGAAAGGTATTATGGGCAAATTGGTGACAGGGATAGTTGACAATGATGAACTTGACTTCGAATCCGATCCTTCAGTAATTTATGATTCTATTGCCGAAAAGGAAGTGAAGATTAATGGTTTCACTGACAAGGCAAAGGGTATCGCTCCTCTGGTAGCCATCAAGGAACCAGAAGTGTCTGAACGGTTTGTTGAGAATTTAATGTGTCTTCGTGAAGTCTCGACGGAATTGTTAAGCATACTAGAACACTCCGTTAACAGGATTCCAATCCATGTCAGGTTGATCTGTAAAGAGACTTACAGATTGTCACGTTTGCAATTCCCTGAAAAGTCGGATACCCAGCACTTGGCTGTGGCTGGGGTGGTGTTTATGAAGCATTATGTTGCCAGCATTCTTCAATTTCCGGAGAACTTCGGTTTTGGAGTGAGAGATCCTTTCAACCCATCTTTGTACAACAAGAAGGCTATGGATAATTTGAAACATTTGAGCCGAGTCATGTTACAGGTATTTTCCATGAAAGGTTTTAGTGACAACTTCTTGAAGCCACTTAATGAGTATGTTATGACTTCAGCTGACACAACCAAAACACTCATTTCCAACTTGATAAATGTTAACGATGTGGACCACGAATTCGGATTAAATGACTACGACGATATTGTCACTCATGAAAGACCCAAGCTCACCATGAAAGTGAGTGACATGATACTGCTTGAAAAAGTGGTGAGTGAAGTTGCTGACATCATGACTCCCAGCTCTGATGACCAGCTATACGAAGTTATTTTACATTTGGATGAGCTTGTTAACGTTGCTGATGATTACGTGACATTGACTGACTTGGGCACTATCACTTTAAACTTGAATCCAACCAGCAAAGAAGAATCTTTGGCAGACTTCAAGTCCAAGACCCTTATGACCCAAGCTAAGAGATGTATTTTATACATAACGAGGATCCAAGATGGTGAAGACGTATTGGAGTTGCTTATTTCTGGAATCAAAGAGGCGGATGAGACCAAATTTAAACAGATTGTGGTTGTTGAAAGGAAAGAAGCAGCAGAATCGAGATCTCAAGAAAAGAGAAAGCCTTACTACAAGACTTCGTTGGGCGATTTGACCAAGTTGTCGTACCGTGACTTGAAGAAAATGGCCCTTGAACTTCTTTTGAAATTGGAAGGTATGGGATTACTTCTGAGAAAGAACTCTTTCCAAGAGGTCTTGAACCAAATTGCCGTTGATATCAAAACCAAGGATGCGCAAAGAATCTCCCGCAGAACCCAATTGGGGGTAGCCAACAAGACTGTCGGTAAATTGAAGGAGAAGGAGATGTTCTTGAAGAAGCAATTGTCTGATTATAACAAACACATCGAATCCATTCTTTCTGAATTGCAATTGAAGCCAAAAGATAGAAAGATCTTCAACATTATTCCAGTATTCAGTAAGCAATACTTCTACCACCGTGAATTGAGGAAGTCTAACAGATTACCCAAGTTCGGCTCCTACAAGTACTCAGCAAAGAAGTTGATGGACCAAGATATCTTGATTGACGTTGGTGGATCCATCCACAAGGCAGCATCCAGTATGTCCAAGCTTGACTTTATGTTTAGTTGCCATAAGGTCGGTCTCTTTACGATTGAAGCAGCCAGTGGCTCGGTAAATATTCCTGGAGCCTCGAACTCCTTATCGTTGGATCAATTGTTGAGTTATCAATACGAAAACAAGCAGCAAATTGATCTCTTTGATGGAATGGCAGTTTTCGACACCCACAATCTTACTGGCTTCATTTTCAGAAAGTTTTATGATATCAAAAAGGACTAGTGTATAACAATGTATAAACTTACAAACTTACAAAACATTAACGTGATAACAACTGTTCGATCTTCTTCTCCAAAGAAGCTAATCTTTCGTCTTTTTCCAAACCGGCTTCGGTCAACTTGGAGACTTGAGATTCTAATTGGATAACAAGGCCAGCCAATTTCTCGACGGTACCCTTCAATGTTGGGGCACCGGTAGCCTTTGGAGTAGATTCTGGGGCTGGGGAAGACACTGGACTGCCCAAAACTTCGGTTTTCTTTGGTTCTTCCTTCTTAGGTTCCTCCTTCTTGGGTTCTTCCTTCTTAGGTTCTTCCTTCTTTGGTTCTTCCTTCTTAGGCTCTTCCTTCTTAGGTTCCTCCTTCTTAGGTTCTTCCTTCTTAGGTTCTTCCTTCTTTGGTTCTTCCTTCTTTGGTTCAACCTTGATTTCCTTCTTTACTTCCTTAGCTTCGGACTTTTCAACCTCTTCCCAGTCATCGTCCTTGAAGTTGCTCTCGGCCTTCTGTTTCTCGGCATCTTCATCGTCAGATTGGTCGTTCACCTTACTAAGTAAACTGCTGACCTCGTTAGAAGAGTTCAATAATTCATTGACATCCTTAGATGGAGTAGATTCTCTAGCAGGTTCTGGTTTCTTGACTTCCTTGACTTCCTTCTTTTCTTCCACCTTCTTCTCCTCTTCTGCCTTCTTCTTTTCTTCCTTGGCAACTGAAACAATTGTAGCTGGCGATGGTTCTCTAATGATTGGTTCGGTACCATCGTAGATGGTCTCCAAGCTCAACAACAAAGGACCGTTGACCTCTTTACCAGAGAACCATTCCTCTGCCGACAAAGCAGGCTCGCTGGAAGGACAGTCTGGATAGATATCATCCTGGAACAATTCCGATCTTCTAGGAACAATGAAGGAAATAGGCTCAATAGACGAGTCGTTGACAGTCTTGAATGATTTCAAAACTTCGTTTTCTCTGACGTTGACAGAGTACTTAGGTGCCACACAGAACCCTCTTTGGGCGTCTGTGGATGCGTACTGTGATAATTCATGGAAGTCATCATTTTCGTACTCGTAGTAACGGATGTTACCGTCACCTTTACCGGCCAAGTATAAAATGGAGGTCGATTCGTCGAAAATAGGAATCAAAACACCAGAAGAAGCGTCAATGACGAAAAAGCCACCGATTGGGCCCTTTTCGATGTTGTTGACGTCCCAGATCCCAACTTGACGGTCGGAAAGTCTCGAGAACCCGGTGGTAGCAATTCTGTCGGTGTTACCCAACCAAGCGACTCTGGAAGGCTTAGCACCAGTGTGACCAGCACCTTCGGAGATAATCTTACCTGATCTAACGTCCCAGATACGTAACTTCTTGTCTCTGGAAGTGGTGGCCAACAAAGAACCGTTGTAGTTGAACGAGAAGGAGGTGACCAAGTCCTTGTGTTGCAAGGTAATTTCGTCCTTGCCCGTTTCCAAGTTCCATATCTTGACGGTGTAGTCCAAGGAACACGACGCCAACACGTTTTCGGCGCATGGATGGAACTTGACATGGCCAACCTTTCTGGTGTGGCCAGACAACACCTTGACGGGCTCGGTGATGTCCTTGATGTTGTCGTTTTCGTCAACATACTTGTGGAAGGAGTAGTCTTCCGGGATTTGCCAAAGCAAAATCTTTCCGTCGTCGGAACACGACACAAGCTGGTTCTTGTTGAACGGGTTCCATGCGGTGTCCAAGACTGGGCCCTTGTGGCCTCTGAACAAGGGTACGGTGTCTGGAGCTCTGCCTACTTCCGATAAAGGAATAACGGCAAAGGCACCACCGCCAGAGGCATCCCAATTGACGGATAAGTAGGTGCCGTTGGTGTGGATAATGTTGGAATCCCACGCGTTCTTGGTAATCTTCAAGTTTTCGTAGGACAATTCTTTCTTTGCTGCCTGTCCGTAGACATGACGGTACTTGGATGCTCTGACAAACTTGCCGCTGGGGTGTTAGTACTTGTTGGAGGGAGCGGTATGGGAGCTGACTTACCTCATGGTTGTGGTGGTGGTGATTGTTGATTGAGATTTGAGTTGCGAAAAAAGCGGGCCGCAGTGGAAGTCGGTGGTAAATTGTGTCACGGAGAGAAATTTCCAGGGAGAGATTTGCCGATTGTCGCTAATTCTGGAAAGGGTCGCTAATTCTGCAAGGGTGTCGCTAATTCTCCGCTAGGTCTTGTCGGGTTCTCGTTAAGTGTCCATGTGTCTCGTTACGTTCTTGTTAACTTCTCGTTAACTTCTCTTTGTAGTGATGAATCCTCGCTTGTCTGCTCTGTCTACTCACTCTCCATCACCAAGTAGTCTTGCATCTCCATCTCTTTCACATACTGCAACAAGTCGTCTTTCTTGCAGATATCGGCAAATATGGCGTCCTGCTTTTCTTGAACAACACTGGCAAGTGTGTGTAGGTCTATGAGGGCGTATTGGCCCAAGCTGGCGGCGATGGCTCGGTGCTGGTCGCAGGTCCAGAGCCGGCGCTGTTCTTCGGGAGCCAATTCCTGGTACTGAGCATGTGCAGTTGTGGCCAACGCTGGATCGGTGTGTCGTTTCTCCATTGCGGCCACAAGTTCGTCGTATGCTTTGTCGTGCCATTGTGCTGGCGGGAGATACATTGTCACGAGGTACGGAAACGTCTGCGCGTCGTCTGGACTTGTCTTGTGTTGCTGGGTATCGTTTCCAAACCGGTTTATGGCCCAATCGGTAGCCAATAGCCGCGCCTTAATCTTCCTATCCCGGAGTTTGCGTCTGATCTTGCTGCGTTCGCGTTCGTCGCCGACCTTGATGGTGTCTGCCGGCTTGGTTTTGGGTGGTTCTGGCTTGGACTTGGCGGTGGACCGGCGCTTTACGGCCGCGCGGAGCTCGTCTATTTCTGCCGCAGGATGTTGGTCGTCGCCACGACGGAGGTCCAAGTGGCGTCCGTACGACCCTTTGTGGTTGAACGTGTGCTGGCAGTACTTGCACATGAACATTTTGCAGCTGTAAAAGATGGAGAAATGGAGAATTTATACGAAAAAGGTGAAAATGCGAAAAATTGAAAGACACGAGAAGTTGCAGAAGTAAAATTGCAAAAAAAGGTAGACTTTGCGGAATAACTACAAAACCAAAGAAACGACCAGCAGCCGCAAGATATTAACAAAAAGAGCAGAAAGACACAATGTTTGAAATAAAACTTTGTTTGATTCACTTGAACAACTAAAAAAAAGTTATAGCCTTAGGAAAAGGGCAATTGCACTGCCAGTAGCAGGCGCTGTTGATCATTTTGACTGGCGCTGAGGAACGGATTTTTTGCACCCATTTCACTTCGTATCATTCGAACCTTGCGCCAGAGGTTTATAGATGGATATCCGTGCTGGTGGAGGAGGTTTGGGTGTTTGAACGTCACTACTGCTGTACGATGGGAGTGGTGTCAATTCCAAGTCGGTGGTCGATTTTCTTGCTTGACCAGATGGTTTTTTTTTTGTTTTCTTACCATCTTTGTTTCCCTTCGTCAGATCTTTGTTTTCCTTTTGTGGATCCTCGACCTCCCCTTCATCAAAAACGCCGAAATACACTGCAATAGCGAAAGTCAAAATCAAAGAGAAAAACGCCCCGACATAAATGTACCAACCCCATAATGCATATTCTTTCTTACCGTAGGGAATGGTACCGTTGGTAATGTTAGCCCGCTTGGAGTGAATGTAGGGGGTACTGTGTTCTCCGTATTCCAAAAACATCGTTGTTGGTGGATAACTCAACGGGTTTGCTGTCTATTTATCTACCAAGAGATTATACGTCCTCCTTAAGATATGAGGAACAGAATCCGTAGCGTAACATGTATGCTGCCTATGTGTTCCGCTAGGCGAGAAAAATAGCTGAATGCAAAGGCAGCGAGCAGAACACCCGTTCATTTTACATGAAAAGCAGAACGAATACACATTCTACGCTAAATATTTTACGCCTAACATGTTACGCTTAAGCATGGCACACTTTACACGCTTTAGCTTTGCAACTTTCTTACGATATTCTTTCTTCTATGCTTCCTTTTTTCTACGTTTTCTCTTCGAATGGTTGCGAAAAACGATTAACTTTAACATCATACTTTTAAAAGGAGTAGCCAATTGAATAAGAAGAATTTTCTTTCCTCCGACAAAGCTTACAAAATCGGTTCTGTTCATTGTTACATTGTCAATTATCTTCTAATTCTTATTTCTTACTTTTTCCTTCTTTTCTCATCTTTCTTACTTCTTGCTCTTCTCTTTTCTACTTTATCACTTCCTACTTTCTTTACTTTCTGTTAATGCTTTATTCTTTTCTTTTCTTTTACCGTTTCTACTCCTCAGATATCCATCTTCTCCACGATCTCTCGCAAATTACTGTAGTAACGGTCCTGGATCTCTTCGCCCCGGCCAGCTGCGACCCGCAACACCAACTCGTTCAACTCGGCACTCCCCAAGATATCCACATGGTCTGCAGTCTTGGCTCCCCCACGGATATCGAACCGGTCTGGTTCGTCCTTGATCTCGACGATGGTCACGGGGATGCCGGCGGGATTGAACCGCGACCCGGAACCCTTCTTCCATTCGTGGCACATCGAGTGGGTCAAGAGCGACACCGTCCCGTCTCCATCACCCAAGTACACGGCGTTGTCCAGCTCAGAATCGATCACCATCTTCAAGTTGGTGGCGGGATCTGCTTCCGCATACGTGTATGCCCGTTCGGTAGCCTTACCAACACCGTAGAAACAGTACACCTTCATGTTGGGCGCGTTGGGCAACGCTGCTTCCAATGGGTTTGACCACTTGGAATGGTCGTGGTTGTTTTTCTTCAACTCGGACGCCGACTTGGCGATACCGAACGAATATTGCTCTCTGACACGGTTGCGGTACCATTCGGGCGCATCGTCCAACACCTTGTCGATACTGGCGGCCACCGTGATGTCTTCTACGTCTCCCTTCTTGTTGACGTACTTGATAAACGTACCGAAGCTGGCGTTCTTGTCTCCCGACGTATCGATCTCGGTCCCGTTGGTCTCCAACGTGTTGGTGGGGTCGTCAGGAGCATACGACAAGTTGCCCCAGATCAAGTCTCCTCCCTTGGGGAACATGCTGGCAATCCCGCCAAAAGACCGTACCATATCCACCCGTTCCTTTCTGCTCAAGAACTTCTCCAAGCCGTACACTGCCAACGCGTTCAACTGAACTGTGTCCTTCATTTCACCGGACAAAACCGCCGGAATCGACTTGGGCGTGCCCAACGATGAACCGCTGATATCGACAAACGAGTCTATGTAATCGTTGCACCAACTGGTGCCTCCATTTCCGTAGTGCTCACCGCTGGCTTCGACCCACTTCATAAAGTAGAAGATGATCTGGGAGCCCATTGAATGGCCCACGATGATGGACTTCTGGCCCGTCAAGTGTTTGGTGAGTTCGATCTGGCTCTTCAACTTGGAAAAGTAACCGTCACGCTTCTCCAAGTCCAAGTATGCCAAGCGCCAGTCGTACGCAGCACTAATCATGTTGTTGGGGCCGTAGCCGATCACGGCCAAGTTCTGCAAGATCTTGTTCCAGATCCAGTAGCCGGCCATAAAAAAGTCTGCAGCTTCAAAACCCTGTGCTGCTCTGAGCTTGACGTTGGGAGGATCGAGGCCCGTGTCTTTGTCCAACATGATGTGTTTCAACCAGCACGACTTGTCGAGAAGCATCGTTCTCAACATATAGAACGAGCCCCACAATCTCTTGCGGAAATGGCCGATGGACGGACAGTCGCCCGTCAGAGTGACGCCCCAAGATTCGATCCCGGTAGAAATCACCCCGGGCACCATCACGACGTTGTGTTTGGCTGTCAAGTTCTGCGTGAGCGCCATTCTGCGTCCGACCGAAAACAGCTCGGCCGAGCCGTGGAGCGTGTCGTCCTGCTTGAAGTCAACCTCGTTCATGAGCGACTGCAAGCCCGTGGGAAGAATGTCGGTCCAGTCCTTCCAGTCCTCAAAGTACTCGTTGACGGAGTCCAAGTTGACGAACTTGTCCAACTCCGATTTGAGATTGGGGTTGGAGTACGTCGAAAAGAACACCGTGAGCACCAACCCAAGCACCGTCCCCAACACAAACACCACTCTCCGCGACTCATAGAGCTTTTTCTTCAACACCTTCGAGTCCTGGGCGGTCTTGTGGCGCTGGTGCCGCGAGTGGCCTTCGGAGTCGGCTGCGGGTGGATCCGAAAACTCGGCGGTTTCGGAGCTGGTGCCGTGTCCTACGCCGGTAGCGGCACCTTTGGCGGCATCTTTGGCTGCGCCTTTCTTTCCCTTCCGGTTGGTCGCCGGCATGCTGTGCTAATTGGTGTGGAATCAATAAAAACGTCGCCGGGTCGGTCTATTTCATCGGATACGGGAACGATATGCGGCACGTGAGGCGGGACACACGTGAGGCGGTTAGCACGTGACGCAGATAGCATGTGAAAAGGAGCTTATCCAAAAGACCAGGACCGCAGCATAATCATACAGACAAGCTTATATTAATCAATTAGTCTAACTATCGCTACAGCCGGCGCAGCAACATGGTGTCTCTATCCAACGATTCACAACGCATCCATGGTGTAATCGTACTCTATGCCTGGCGTGACACTGGCGATGAACTTGAGGAAGATAACCAAGTAGTGGTCGACGCGAATGCCATCGTCGTTGGCGTTCTCTTTGCCTTCTTCAAGCAGGAGCAGTGCAATATCGACACCAGCGGTCTGCTTCTTGGTGGCACGCGCCTCTTTGGAGTGTTTCATCAACACCTTCATCACTGACGAGTGTTTGCACGGATGGATCAGCACCGCCGTGGTGTTGTGGGCGACAGGAAGCCCTTCAATGGTGGCGGTCTTGTCCTTGTAGTCGCTGTTGATGTCCTCAAACATCTGGTCGGGAAGCAACGGGATACCGTTGGAGCTGAAGCCCACCAAGTACAACTTGGGCACGCGGTACGACGTCGAGTATGTGATGTAGAGATCGTACTTGCGCAAGCTGCTGGCGTCCTGGATCATTTCGAGGTCGTCAAACGAGTCGTGGACGTCGTCATCGTCGTCTCCCTCGGCCGTTTCGTCTATCAAGTCGTCGATATCGTTGATCTGCGTCGGTTCTTCGTGTTTCTGGTGCTTCTTGCCTGCTGACGTGACCCAGCCGTCTTCATCGGGTTCGCCGGCGTCAAAGTCAATTTCGCCGTCGCCACTCAAGTAATCCGTCGCCCGCTGGTGGCTGGGCACGTGCTTGGTGATAAGATACTGCTTTTCCAGCGGCAAAAAGCTCTTCTGCAACCCTGGCGCACAAGTGGCCCACTGCCAGGTGGGAAACTTCAACACCAAGTAGTCGCCGGCCTGGACGAACTCCTCGGGGCTGATTTCGCCGGTGGCCGAGAAATTGGAGCTGTGGTTGATGGGCGTGAGGTATTCTCTGAGCGAGGAGAGTTTGGATCTTAACATGGTTGATGGGGAGAGTTTTGGTTGGCGGTTGGTTTAAGGGTTGGTCATGGGTCGTGCGTGACTAAAGGCGGGGAATATACACAGGAACGTGCAACATGGCTAGGTGCAGGTTAGAGTAAATTATTTATGTGCAGGTTATGAAGCTTGGAAGTTCCACCCGTACAAATACGGACAGAAAGTCGGGAGATGGGGAGGTTGAGGTGTTGTGTGGGTTGGGTGAGGGTGTCAGAACAGCTGTAGTTTGTCTGTTCTTCTACTTCTGTTCCTTTACTTTGTCTACTTCTACTTCACTTTCTGCACTTTCTGTTTTTGTCGCGGTTGCAACTGTGGCCCGATTAGGCAAGTCGCTCGTCTCGCCAATTACTACATCGATGTCATCTGTTGTGGTTTGGCGACATTCGCATTAGACAACTTGGCGTTTATAGTTTAGAGCTTTGAGATGGAGTGGCCAGCGGGCCACTCCCAATTAGAGTTTCGGCAGTGCCAGGGAGCGGAGTGGACCGGTAATGGCAAAACGCGTGATATGGTATAGTCTACGAGAAACGTACGAAGAAAGTGTGTTTGTCTTGCGAGGTTTAGCTTCGGTTGCTGTTCGTATAGTTTGGGCGCCTGATGCTGTGCAGATTCAGCCCCGTGTCAGGGTTTGGGTTGCGGCTTTTGGACGGATGTGGATGGCGGTTTTGGGATGTTGTTGTTGCGGCCTTTCAATTCCGGCGAAGGTCGATGCGACATGCGACATGGCGTAGGGGGAGTAGTACAATTGTCCAGCAGTATCAAGTGTCTGTTATTCTGTCTTGTGTCTGTTGTATATTCTGTCTGTTATTTTGATTTCTGTGTGTTATTCTGTTATTCTGTGTGTTCTGTCTGTCTATATTCCGTACTGCCGTGTCCATATTCTGTCCTGCTGTTCTATATGTTCTATATATATCCTTTGTTTGGGTGCCCGATCGGGCACATCCAGTCCTAATGCGGCCCTCCCCAGGAACAGTGACCACCGCGCAGCAGCGCAGACCCCCGATGAGTGGAGTAGCGGCCATTCTTGGGCGGCGGTGTCCGGGCGCATCACGCGCATGATCTAATCGCGATGTGGCGTCCCAAACAGGCAGGTGATGTCGTGGATGTCGCGGACGCGGTGTGCGAGATACAGAGGACAAGAAAGCGTTTGACTGGAGTACAATAGAGAGCAACACCCTTCTACACTGTATCTATACTGTATCTATACTGTTTCTATATTATATATATGTAGTATATACTGTATCTGCTGTGTCCACTGTACATACACAGTATCTAGCACTCTCTACTTCTCTCCCTCTCTCTCTACCTCCACTGGCGTGCCCGCGCCAAAACAAAAACACAAACAAACACCGCGCTCAGAAATGGCAATACCAAAATATTTATCTCGACACGTTAAAATGTCATACTTTTCTAGGAATCACTAGCGATAAAATATTAAATTATTATTGGCGTGGTGTTTTGGTACAGATTATTAACCTACGCGCCCATTCATATAGCGGCAGTTTTCCAAGACAACTCCAAAATCACCAAACACAACTCCATCTCCACCGTCTCCACATGTCGTTGACCTCCAACAGAGTAGCATTGGCCCCCATCAAGGACTCCCACTTGAACCTGAGCCCCACAAACACTCCCAAGAAAAGAAAGGCCGCTTCTCCTCCTCCTGGTGGCAAGTCCTCCAGCTCCAGCTCCACGTCCACACCAACACTCTCCCTCTACAAAAGACCGTGCACCGCCAAACTGTTCTCTGCCACCATCAACAGACGCTTCTCGCCCGTCAAGTCCTTGAGCTTCTCCGACTACCGCTCCACGTCCTCCACACACAACTCGCCCGGCGCCGGGCCCGCCAAAAGCGCGTCTTCTTCCACCACCACCTCCACGTCGGCGTCTCCCTCGGCCACCGCGGGCCTAGCCGCCACCAAGTTGAAGTTGAAGCTCCAGTTGGCGCTCTACAAGGTCCAGCAGTCGCAGAAGAAACGCAACGCCGCCGTCCACGCCGACCCGGTCTTCAGGTCCTCCACGTCCACCACCAAGTCCTTGACACCGCCCACCATCGCCAAAACTTCCTCTTCTTCCTCCACCAACTCTTCTTCTTCTTCTTCCTCCACCTCCAAGCTCACATACCTTCCGACCCCACCAAAAAACGACAACCCTTACTCGTCCTCCGTCAACATCAACCTCAAGACGAAAACCCTGCTTCTCGGCACCAGAGAACACGCCTCGTTGGCCCGTATTGCATCCACTAAACACCAGAAAAAGAGCCAGAAGTTGCGCTTGTTCCAGATCAAGAAAGACTCCATCTTCTACTCGTCCAACTCCGAGCTCAAGCTGCTCCCGTTGACCATCAACCAGGTCAAGATGCCCAAGCCCATGCTCACCAGTCTTGCCGAAAGCAGCGGGCCCTTAAACATCGCCCACCACCAGCCTTCCACCACCGGCACCACATTCATCCTTCCGTATGCCGCTGCCGCATCAGCAGGTTCCACCTTCTACAAGCCTACCACCAATAACAGCATGAATCTTCCTCCCATCAACAAGATCTTAAAAACACCAATCAAAAATGCATACTCGACACGGAGCTTGATCCACAACGACGACACCACGATTGACGAAGACTGCGACATGACCATTGCCCACTCCACGGCCACCAACATCAACCCGAACAGCACCGGGATCAACAACCACAACAACAACACCATCACCAACAACACCACCATAGGCGGAGAAAGCGCCAACGGCACCATTCTCTTGGACCTGGCCAAGCGCGAACAGGGAACTGCCACCAAAAAGAACAGCACCGGCAACATCCTTACTTCGTCGCCCATCGCAAACCATTTCGGTACCCCCAACAGCTTCAGTGTGGCCAAGTCGTTGTTACAATTGGGAGGCTACAGCATGTGACCACTGTTACACCTTCAGTTCCCACTACAGCTCCAACATAGCATATGACACTAGATAGCCACGGATATATTAATTTCTACATGTATTAGTACTCTTTTGTCCATTCTGTAGCTCTGCCAGAATCTCGTAGTGTGTCTAGGTCTACTGTTTGTACTTTCTACTCATGTTACTTGATGCTTCTCTTAATATGTGTATATTCGTGTTCATTACAGAGCCATTCTCTCTATGTACTCTCTCTCTACGTACTTTCGCTTAGTTCTACCGTTAGTTTCTAAGACTAATGTATTAAGTACGAAATTCTATAAAAGTAATACTCTTTCTCTTGTTTCAGTACTGTTCTTTTATTAGTGCTCTTCTTCTGCTCATTCTCTTCTTCTAAAACTCTTCTTCTATTAGTACTCTTCTAGGTTTCGGAATTCAATTTCTATGTATTAACTAATTCTACTGTTGCACTTTCTGTATTCTTAACAATACTCCACCTTGTGTGTCTTGTCCACATTCACTCTTAATTATACTTCCAGTGTTATTTGTTACTACTGGGGTTCAATTCTTGTAAAAGTTCATTTCAGCACTAGTCTTCTACAGTAGCCGATTTCTTTAGTATTTTATATTTTATATTTTACTATCAGATACACTCTAACTTCTAATACTTCTACGTGTACCATTCAAGTCCACTTTCACTTTCCCGTAGTCTCTAGAATTTACCACGGAGCAAGTTGGAGCCCATGTCCTTTGCAGTCAAGTACACGGTCTTGCCCAAGGAGATGAAGTCCATTGTGGACGAAAACGTGTCCAAGAAGCCGAATGGCAACATGGCCGGGATCCAACCTTGGGCCAACTCCAACGCAAAGCCACCGGCAGGCATGGTGTACTGCTTGAACAAGCCCTTTTCCAAGTGGTGCTGGTCGCCCGGGTAGTAGATCTCGGGAGTCAAAGCACCGGGCAAAGCGGCGGCCTGGTGGCCGGTCAAGATGGTGAAGTAGTCGTCGGCAAAGTGGAGTCCCGTGTGGCCTTCGGTTCCGGTAGCAGTACCAAAGAAGATCAAGTATTCCGAGATCGAAGCGTGCAAGATGAACATGGTTCCCATGGCTCCTCCGGCGTTGTTGAAGACCCAGTCGTCAAAGTTCAAGTCGTTGATGATTCCGGGATATTCCTTCAGGATCTTGGGCGCCAACTCCACCATGATGGCGGTGGCATTGCCGTCCGGGTGGTTGGCAAGCACTTCCTGCGTCAACTGCTGGAGCACCACCTTGTCGAAGCGGTAGTGTTGCGACAACCAGTTGTTGAAGAGGTGGTTAAAAAGCGTGTAGAGCACGATGGGCACGGTGGCAAAGTAGAACAACTTCATGCTGGCAAGGGAACGTGTGAATGAATGGACTGACGGGCCAAGAATGCTGGGTGTTTATAAGTGAAAAATTGTCGTTTATCGTATACGCGGCAGTGTGCAGGCGCATCATTATACAGGTAAATGTCGTGTATACCGGATAAACTGCATATGCGCGTGTTGTGAGCCCTGTATACTCACACATATTCAACTTTCCAAGCTTCCCCCACCAAACACCACCATCAATGGCTCTGATTGGCGATATCGTGGCGCTGGAAGCGGCAGAAGCCGACAAAATCCAACAATTACACAGTGCAGTTGACTACGAAAGCGAATCCGAAGGCCCGTACCGCGTAGTGGTCCAGTTGATCAAGATAGAGCACGCGTTCCACCACGGAGACTTTGCGCTTCTCGACGGCTTATTCAAGACCATCAAGCCGCAGGAGCTCAAGACCGCCGCCAAGGCAGACACATACACGGAAGCGTACGTCCGGATCAAGTACCATGACTTACTTTCGGATTACCAGTACTTGGTGGCGGGTGACGACGTGTCGAAGTTTGTCGACTTAATCAACAAGAAGATTCTCGCCATCAACGGCTTGGGGGAGCTGGCAGAGGTTGGCGAGTTAGTCCGGGAGGTTAACGAGAAGATTCTCCATCTCTTTGTCGTGTCCAGCTACGATTTCCGGCGATACAACGTTGTCAACTACTTGAACAGCCATTTGGACGATATTATGGCTGGGGATGCCAACGACGTGGCCCGCGAGATACTTCACCACATCACCAACAACCGGATTGTTCCCACGGCGTTGTTCCGGCGGTTTTTTGCCGGAGAAACGAGATACCGAGCCGTTTTCGACCGGTTGGGCCTCGCCGCGCTCCTTCCGAATCTTGTGGAGAACAACTTGGTCGAATTGGCCAAGTACTACCGTTCGGTGAAGCTTGCTCGCATCTATGATGTCTTGGAGTTGTCGAACTTTGATCTCGAGCCGGTGTTGTTGGATATGATCATCAAGAACAAGCTCCCGACCGGAACCAAGATCGACCACGCCAAGCAGTTGCTCGTCTTTGGGGACGAGAACGGGCAGGTCAAGAACGACTTGAGCACGTTTACAAGAGATGTCGGCACGTTGATCAACGATATCCATTTGTACATAACAAGATAGAGAGGAGAGACAAGCAGAAGAAAAAGACCACTAGAAGATCTAGTTCTGGTCGTAGTTGTCCCACCATTGTCTCAAGTGGTGGGTCTTTCCAACAGCAGTGATTTCCTGAGCTTCTTCCTTGGTCAACTCAAAGTCGAACACTTCCAAGTACGACTTGATACGTTCTTCTCTCGAAGAAGTGGTGACTGGCAAGACACCTTGCTGCAAAACCCATCTGAGCAAGACCTGTTCCTTTGATTTCGAGTACTTTGCAGCCAACTTCTCGAGCGGAGCATCAAGCGGACCAGAACCCTTGGTGAGTGGCCCAAGACCACTGTAACTCTCGACCAAGATACCGTTTTTCTGGGAGAACTCGACGATTTCCGGAGTCTGGTTCTGCAAATAGGCCGAGTACTCGATCTGGTTAACCACCGGCTTGTGCTTGGGGTTGGAGGCCAAAATGGCTTCCAAATCCTGCTTGCGGAAGTTGGAAACACCAATGGACTTGGCCAAGCCGTCGTCCTTCAACTGTTCGAGCTGTTTCCAAGCCTCGATCAAGTCGAAGCCGTGGAGTTCCTTGGAGATGAACGGACTGTGGAGCAAGTACAAGTCGACGTAGTCGGTCTGTAAGTCCTTCAACGAGGCCTTCAACGCGGCGACAGGGTTACCGTGCTGCGAACGGTAGTTGTACTCGTAGTCGCCGGTCAAGAACTTGTCGGTGATGAAGATGTTTTCACGCTTGACACCCGATTGCTTGAGACCAAGTCCGATTTCCTTGTTGGTGCTGTATGCTTCTGCACCGTCGATGTGGGTGAAGCCGAGCTTGACCGCCTTGTCGATGGTGTCGACCAACGTTTGGTTGACGTCGGAGACTCCGAACTTGAACCACTTGGTGCCGGCACCGTATGCGATGGCGGGGATGGTGTTGCCGTCGGCCAACTTAAAGACTCTTCCTGCTAAAGACATGATAATATGATTTGATTTGATTGGAGATTGTAGATTGTTGTAGTTGATGTAACTGATGGGGAACAGTGGAGAGAGGAGGGCGGAAACAGGGGCTATTTATACAAAAGTGCTGAAACTGTAAATGGACGAAGCCGTGGAGGGCAAAGTATTCCCGCGGCAACCCCACCAGCACTGGTCATACCCAGATCGGCCACTGATACACCGATAGCTGCAAAATCGATGGAGTTAGGATGCGGAACTTCGGCAATAATGTTTCACCGGATATTTTCTTCGGAGAAAACCAGATGCGACCGCGCAACATACGAAAAACCACTCTATTTACGAACACGGCTGCAAAGGCGTAGCCGTGTGCTTAATTGGGCCAATGAGCGGTGGACACGGTGGTTGCATGGTGTGCTTTTGTTGTGGGCTTAGACTGGACGTATGTTTGGTGGGCTGTGGCGGTGGCAAGAAGGAGGCAAGACGGAGGAATGTTGGCGTGGAAGATGTTCCGCGGGATCTTTACCGGAAGATGAAAATGTGGAGCGGGATCGGCAAACGAGTCCCAAGAGGGTCAAGTGGATTCAAGACGGCCCAGTGGATCTAAGAGAGGGCAAAACGAGTTTTACAAAGCAATGTCATCGTGTAAAATTCCAGAAGGGATGAAACGGAACAACTTCTCGGTGATACCTGGCTGTGACTACTATCATACCGAGAAATCAATACACGTTGGTTCGAGAGAGAGAATAAACCGGCGTTTACGAGGAATCAACTGATGGAGACTAACCTGAGAAAAGCTCGAAGCTCGAAACTGGTTCCAGAAATGGTTACGTGTGGTGTTCTCTTGGTCGTCTTTCTGAGCTCTTCCTTCCAGCTCTATTCCTGGCCATTCTTGTCAAACTGTTACAACTTCTTTACCAGTTCTGGTTCAACTGTTGGCTCTTCTTTGTCATTGATTCTTTGATTCGAGCTCGTCTTATTCCTACATCAAAAGAAGGTCTATTCACGGCATCGAGCGTTAGTTAGAACATACACTTCAGCTCTGTTCTGTTCTACCGCCAACTTCTCTGCTTCTCTTCTTCTTCCCTACATCCCTTCTATCTCATCGTTTATTCACTACCTAAGCGTCGTACTTCTTGTACGAGTCCCAGTATTGTCTCAAGTGCTTGGTCTTGCCAATAGAAGTAATTTCCTTCTCTTCTTCGTCGGTCAACTCAAAGTCAAACACTTCCAAGTATGCCTTGATACGTTCTTCCTTGGAAGAAGTGGTCACTGGCAAGACGCCTTGCTGCAAGACCCATCTGAGCAAGACTTGTTCCTTCGACTTCGAGTACTTGGTAGCCAACTTTTCAATCGGAGCATCAAGCGGGCCTGGAGCACCCTTGATCAAAGGACCAAGACCACTGTACGACTCGACCAAGATGCCGTGCTTTTGCGAAAACTCGACAATGTCCGGAGTCTGGTTCTGCAAGTAGGCCGAGTACTCGATCTGGTTAATCACCGGCTTGTGCTTGGGGTTGGAGGCCAAGATCTTCTCCAAGTCTTCCTTGGCGAAGTTGGACACACCAATGGACTTGACCAAGCCATCGTCCTTCAACTTCTCGAGCTGTTTCCATGCTTCGACCAAGTCGTAGCCGTGCGATTCCTTGGAGATGAACGGACTGTGGAGCAAGTACAAGTCAATGTAGCTCGTTTGCAAGTTCTTCAACGAGGCCTTGACCGCGTCCGTAGGGTTGCCGTACTGCGAACGGTACTTGAACTCCTCGTCCCCCGAGAAGAACTTGTCGGTGAGGAAGATGTCTTCACGCTTGAAGCCGGCCTTTTCGGCCTTCTTGAGTCCTTCGCCGATTTCCTTGTCGGTGTTGTAGATCTCGGCACCGTCGATGTGCGTGAAACCAAGCTCAATGGCTTTGGCCACGGCATCAACCAAGTTGGTGTCGATCTCGTTGTTGCCGGCCTTGAACCACTTGGTTCCGGTTCCGTAGCCGATGGCAGGAATGGTGTTGCCGTCCGATAACTTGAATTGTTTTCCTTGTAAAGACATGATTGATAATTGGGTTGATTGAGTTGTGGTGGTGGTGTTGGTGGTAAATGTGGATCTGGGGTTTATATATACCTGGAGATGAGCCGCAGTCGCACTGTGGTTAGGTGAGGGGCGCGCCGCACGGTTCAGACCGCCATAACATGGCCCTATTTAGTAAGCACGCCCCGTGCTAAAGTGTAAACGGGGTGTGGCCGCCAGACACAACTCTGTGGGTGTTTACCAGGTTAGATCGGCCATGCTGACGTGTAAGTTGACGGTGTTAGTAAGCGCCGTCGGAGTTAATGTGGATGTGCATGGAAGCCCTATTCACGTAAGCTTAGACGCACGTCGCGGAGATGCATATGCAGGTGGTAACGTTAGCATTTAGACCGAAGTGTCGGACCAAAGTGTCGGCACCCCGTTCGCTTATTCAGTGTCGTCGGCACCCCGTACTCGCCACACGTCACACTACGTTTACCGGTATAACCTGCACTTTTACTGTTGGTGGAATGGAGGGTTCTGGAACCCTACTGTGTGACGATTAGTAATTTGGCCGTTCCAGAACAAAACAGTGGAGCGATAGATGTGTAAATAATTGGTCCTGCAGTGTTACTTTACCTTTCACTACTTCGTAGACTTGAACTTTAAACTTTTCTCGTATGTAGAAGCTTGTGGAGGTGTCAAGCACACGCTAATTGAGTATTAGTTCCAGAGTTACATGAGGTTGGTGGCCGTGTTTATGATCATTGTTTTTGGAAACTGTTGTGACGAACAGCATTTCTGCCGTGTTGCATTGTAGAGAAGTAAGAGCTGTGTTTTGTAGATGTTGTATTGCAGTGCGGGTCTTTTACAGTTGCAGCCATTTGCGGTCCTGGTATATTTGCGGTGCGGGTCTTTAAATCGATATGCGCACGCAACTGAAGAGTGGATGGCGCACGCCAGCGGTCCCGGTGTTTTGTAATCGCACGTTCGGTACGTGCACTACCACCCCTTTCGGCAATACTTTCCGCGACAGATCTCCTGCACACAACCGGCTGCAAAGCCCAATCGGGCAACGGGCGTTATCAACGATCAAACCAACCCACGGTGCGGGTCATCAACACTACTCCTTGCACGTCCGATGGAAACCACCCCGTTTCTCCAGCCACGGCTCAGTCACGGTTCGTATGGTGACGTCAGCGAGGACGAGATCCTCAACTACGTGGCGCAGCGCCGCGCGTCCATCGCGTCCGTCGGCACCACCAACTTCCCCGACTTCTCCACCAGCCACACGGTGGTCCACGAACGGCTAACAAGCATCCGGTCGCACACGTCGTCGCACTTCGAAGCGGACCGGCCGGGCCGACTTGTGGCCGAGCCCGAGACCTCGTTGCCGAACGAGACCCGCGCGTTGATGAAGTACTCGCTTCCACTCATCGCGACGTTTCTCCTCAAGTACTCGCTCACGGTGGCGCTGGTGTTTTCCGTGGGCCGTTTGGGGCTGGAGAAGTTGGCCGCGGTCAGTTTGAGTCTGATGACCGCCAACATTTCCGGCTACGCCATCATCCAGGGCGTGTCAACGTGTTTGGACACGCTCTGCGCCCAGGCGTACGGGCGCAAGGACTACGACATGGTGGGCGTCCACTTCGTGCGGTGCTGCTATCTCTTGTTGTTTCTGTTTGTGCCGATGTTTGTGTTTTGGCTTTGGGGCGTCGAGCCGCTCCTTTTGGCGATCGTGGGCGACGACCAGCACGAAGCGTGCAAGCTCGCGGCGCAGTACTTGCGTGTGCTTGGCTGGGGCTTGCCCGGGTACATCTTGTTCGAAAACGCAGCACACTTCTTGCAGTGCCAGGGCATTTTCCATGCGCTGACGTACGTGTTGGCGGTGTGCGCTCCGCTCAACGCCGTGCTCAACTACTACTTGGTGTGGGACCCGCGCGTGGGCTTGGGGTTCGTGGGAGCGCCGCTCTCGGTGGTCATCACCGACTGGCTCATGTGTTTCGCCATCTTTGGCTACATCTTCTACGTCAAGGGCCACGAGTGCTGGCCGAAACGCTCGCTTTTGCACCCAATTTTCTTTACCAACTGGAAACGCATGCTCGATCTTTCCGGACCGGGCGTGGTGTTGGTGGAGGCCGAGTGGTTGGCGTTCGAGATCATCACATTCGTGCTGTCGCTGTTCGGGACCGAGGTGTTGGCGGCGCAGTCGATCTTGACCACGACGTGTGCGTTGCTCTACCAGATTCCGCTCGCCATTTCCATCACGGCGTCGACGAGAGTTGCGTGGTACGTGGGAGCCGCGTCCAAGAAGGCTGCCCGGACCGCCGCCAACGCCGCCAACATCACCGCGGTGACGCTCGGCACGCTCAACGCCGTGTTCACGTTCGTGTTCCGGCACCAGTTGGCCGCGTTGTACACCAACGACGAGCAGGTGGTGGCCATTGCTGCGAAGGTGTTGATCATCGCGGCGGTGTACCAGATCAACGACTTCTTGTCGTGTTCTACTGGAGGAGTGTTGCGTGGCCAGGGAAGACAGAGGATCGGGGGCTACGTCAATCTCATCTCGTACTATCTCATAGCGATGCCAACCGCGTTCTTCTTCGCGTTTGTGGTCAAGTTGGAGTTGGTGGGGTTGTGGTTGGGAATGATCACGGCGTTGTTTGTGGGGTCCATGCTCCAGTTGTACTTTGTGGTGACGAGCGACTGGGATACGATTATTGCGGATTGTATTAGTGAGGCCCTCGAGAACTAACACGGCGACCGAAGGGAGTCGAGTTGGTTCGAGGAATCGACAAAGTTTGGCTGTTGAATGAGTTTAATACCAAACCACCAAGTTTGGGCTGTTCTATTGCTACAAAACTACCGAAATTTGAACTGTTGAATGGGTTCAATACAAAACGACCGAAGCTTCATACTATTACTGTTGAAAGTTGAACGTTGAGAGCTGAACGAATGGCTATGGAGAGCAAGTGATAGGGATACGCTACAGTACACGAAGAGATCCCAGTCGAGCTAAATAAATACCTTAAAAGTAGTATGCCATAGAATTAAATAGAATAGAACAACAAAATGCAACCTCGAAGCAAACCGTACATATAAGGTATTGGAAATCACCGCAAACGCCAAACTTTAGACAGTAACCATCAAACCATACCTTATCGTTACGGTAAGTGCATATAGAATAACCACAGTACGCTTCCTGTGATTTGTTTGAATATAAAGAACTCAAAAGCAGAAAACGCAGTTGAGCCTTCGCTTCGTTCTACAGACCCAAAATCGTCACCCCAAAGCATTCAGTTTATTAACAAACCATGATGAATTGAAAGTTCGTACACATAAAAGTAATTAAAGTATGCAAAGTAATGAATGTATGAAAAATATGAAAGTAGTACAGAAAATCAATAAACTCATAAAGCTACTAAAATTACGAAAAATGGGAATATTCGCAAAAACTTATTATTACGAAAATCACGAAAACCACGAAAATCATAAAAAGTCATTGACCTACATTACATTCAAACAGCAACAACCCTTGAACCAGAAGAGGTTGCTACAAACACCAGAGAATGCTGAAATGGCGAAACCATAAACCGTAACCTGAACGTACAAAACTATGAAAGCCTATCAACTCCCGATACAGCCGTCAAGTAACACTGCAAAACCGGGCCGGAAATCGCCAAAAACCCGCAAATCCAAGAAAGAAAACACCAAGAAACCTCAGAACATCAAGCACCTTCAGAACTCAAGCATCTTCAGAACTCAAGCATCTTCAGAACTCAAGCATCTTCAGAACGTCAAGTATCGGAAATCCTCACCAAGAACTAAGAATGCCGTAACAACGCACCACAAGACCGTCAACACACCTTGCTATTGTTTCCGCTCCGTCCTCCTCTACTCCTCTTCTCGGAGCAACTCACGTTATTCCTTCCTGCTTCAGCTCTATACCTTCCGATTTTGCCAGCGCTTGCTCCATGCTCCCTCCACGCTCGCTTCACTCTTCCACTCCCCGTGTGTATAAATACACATCCACGGCCTGACACAGCACTCTCCACCACCAACCATGAAGCTCATTATCCTTGCTGCTGCTCTCTGTGCCGTTGTTTCGGGCGAAAACCGTTCCGAAACCGCCGAAACCGCCGAAACCGCCGAAACCGCCGAAACCGCCGAAACCGTCACCGTCACGTCGTTTGCGCCGGACGTGACCGACTGTGGTGTCCACCCGGAAGAGACGGGCCACAGCAGCGCCATTTCGGAGTCGTTGCTGGTTCACCACGCAAACTCGTCGGTTCCCATCCATGAGGGCGGCGCGCCCCAGATGGCAGTCCCAGGCGTGGCTGTCGGTGTGCTCGTTGTGGGTTTCCTTATTTAGTTGCCAATACATGAAAATGTTGGGTTGTGAATGTAGGCTTGGCCTCCAGAACATGAAATAGTGTTAGTCAGGGAGGGTGCAAAAGTGCACGAAAAAAATATCTGCAGGCAGAGTGCTGCGTTGCATATATTATTTAGACACGCCATCCTGCTATCAGGATTAGATGTAATCAGATGCCTAGACCCTGCGGGTGGTGCGGCGGCCCATCTTCGTAAACGGACACGGCGCCCATGTCTGCACCCCCCCGTTTCCACGCCTCCGCAACGTGCATTAGACCATGCACCAGCACGCACAGAAACGCGACCTTTCCCAAAACGGCAAGGCATCCGCTGCCCATATCCTCCCAGTACTTGTCAGTAGTATTATCCCGACAGCGGCGCCCGCACCTGGTCCTCCAACTGGCGGATCCTGGCAGTGGCTTCTTCCAACCTCTGCTGGTACTCGGCGATGATTTTGTCCTTGTCCTGCAACCGCTCGACCTCCACAAGCAAATTCAGACAAATAAGCCGGATCTTTTCCTGTGTCGTGGTGGCCCTGATCAATAAAAGCTTTTCCCGGAGCGTGAACGCGGTCTTTGTCTTGGTATTGGTGGCGTTGCCAGGTGTCGGGGCACTTTTCAGCGCTTTCAACTGGCGATATTTGAGAATGAGCTTGTAGTAGCCCTGGTAGAGTGCCCGCGACGCTTCGAGCTCGCGGACGTACTGTGTTTTGAGCTCGTTGTACTGGTGCGACACCGTTGCCGGCATCTGGTGGTGTTCGTCTGTGTCATTGTTGAGCGAGACGAGCTGGTGGAGTTGTTCGAGATACTCGTTTTGGCGGCGGACTTTGGCGACGGCCGCGGCAAAATCGGGCCGCTTTGGGTTGTGTGTCTGGTCGCGGCGGATGTCGGCCTCGAGCCGGGCGATGTCTGCGTCTATGCTGGTGTTGGTGTCGGCGTTGGTGTCGTCGTTGTAGCGGTACTTGTTGGTGGGCGGGGGTTTTTCCGTCCGGAACTTGCCCGGATAATTGCTAGGCAACGAAAAGTCGGATTCAGACAACTTGTCTGCGTCGGGCCCCACAAGAGTGTCGACAATCAAGTTGTAATCCCGCGTGAGCTCGTCGTCACTGTCGTCGTCGTTGTCATCGCGAACTCCCAGCGCCGGCTCGGGCGCCGCCAAACTGGGGCCGGTCCGGCTCCCACGTGAATGGATGGTGTTGTTGTAGTCAATTGTCGGCTCATTGGTCAACGGCCCGGTGTCGTCTCCGCCTAGCAAGTAGTGAAGCATCGTGTAGAGGTTTGTTCGTTTCTGGCGAGCTCGGTTTATATGTAGGAGGCAAGCGGCTATGTGCAGGCGAGTGTCAAAACAAAGCAACGATTTCTTCCGGATTTTTCGTGTCTGCATGTCCGCCGATACAGTTTGGAGACCGAGCAGCGCGCGCCGGAAATGTGTCTGAATGCTCCAAAATGTCAGCAGATACGTCCGCATGTATTATTGTCGGGCCGGGAATTGCAACCTCGAAGCAGAATTCCGCATGAGTAATTTCGCCCGCGATTCAAAGAATATGCACATGCATGCGCCAGCTCCCACACCACCTTTCGGCCGGTTTAGGGTTTTTCGGATAAACCCCTGCAGCACTCCACCCACCCCGCGGGCCCACAATAGGCCACAACCAAAACATGCAGCACAATTTACCAAATACGGGACCGGAATTGGGCTAATTATATTGTCAGATACGACAAAATTCGCCGACCCGTGCACGGTGCTGTCGTACGATGGGTGTAATAAAATAGAATTTGCTCGCAATGTTGCAAAAAAAAGTCTGGTGTCCGGGGCTTTTTTTGGGCCAGTTGTTGCAAAAGTGCGGTCCATTCCTGGTGCGGGAGGTGGTGCAGGACCACCCGCCGTCTCAGGGTGGTGATGAGGTGGCCAAACCTTAAAGTGGAAACCGAGCACCAACCGCAGACAAAACGTCTGGCCGGGTAGAAAGCCAACCCAGGTGGTTGTGGCAAAGGAAATAACGACAACCTGACACCATTCTAGAATATGCCGCCGATCGTGACCTCCCGTTAGACGGGTAGCCAGAGGTATCGCCCAATTTGTGTCTGGGGTGGTGGGAAATTTTTTTTTTACACATCCGACTCAAATAAAAATACGTTTAGCCAGGAGTCAAAAAATAATGGTCCTGCCTAAAATAAAAAAAAAACTACCGGATGCGGAGATGTGTGGGGCCCCAATGCGAGTTTTTTTGGTCCGAAAAAGAGAGGTTCCGCATAATAACGTCGCGTGTCTGCATTTCTCGTCTAACTTTAATCCGCGCAGACATCTGATAGCCGAAACCAGAAATATTGGCAGACATTTTTTGTTGTTTTATTTTGGCGATAAGTTTACGCCGGTGTTGATTTTTTTTTGTTTCAACTACACAACCCAACGCTAAACCCGCTCTTATCTAAATATAGCATTCCGTTTGTCCACGGGCAGATATATCTCCACTGGAGCTGAGAAAAAGAAAACATGCCTAGAAACAAACCGGGGACACCTTCCCAGCGGCGGAAAACCCCACTCTTGGGACTGCCGCGGGTGAATGAATTGTCGCCGGTTTTCAGGAGGGTGCATGAGGTTGCTAGAGTTCATGTAGGTCGGGCTTTTTTTTTGCCCAGGAGGAGGTGACAAAATTACATTGAATGTCGATGAGAATTCTCAATTATGACGATCGTACCTCGATTATTGCCGGAAACAGACATTTTTAACCCGAGCTGATGGGACCGTGGAAAAATAAATTCTTTCCAGTTTACGAGGGCTGAAAACGATGGAAAAAATAACCAGATGGGCAAAAAAATATTGTCCCGGTGTCGGGGATCGTCTATTAGATTCGACGGTTCGCTTATGCTAGACATCCGTTGGTTGTGCGGCATAAAAAAACACCGTAGACGAGGAACGCAAAAGGAAATGGCCCAAGTTGCAATTCAGATATGTTTGTGGTGGAGGTGGTTGTAATGGCGGTGGGGGTGGTAGTAGAGGTGGTGGTTGTGGAGGAGGGTGTCGTAATTGGCCCGGCACATTCTGACGGCCGCCTGTGCGCGGCGCCCCACCGTTTGTGTGTCAAACAATAACATCCACGACAAGTGGCCGACACAATGCACGGGTATGTTGCGTTATATTATTATGAATTTTATTGTCATTATTGATATTATTTTTGCTATTTTTGCTATTTTTGCTATTGTTGTTGTTGTTGTTGTGGTGGTGGTGGTGGTCGGTTTAATTTGTTGTGATAATAATATTGTGTCTGATTTTATGGTATGGAGGACGATCGGAGCACGACGGTGGGTGGTGGCTTATTGTCTGGTATAATATTATTTTGGCGGGAATTGGGCCTTTTTTTGTTTCAGCAATTATTTTTTTGGACAGTCCCATCAGGTGGACTTTTTTTTATTTTTGTCTTTTTATTTTTCGTTTACTGCCTGTCCAATGGCCCATTTATTTTTCAGCGATAGTACACCATATATATTTGGCGAATCTGTCGTTAATTTTGGCCAACCCATCTTCCACACGTACACTCTTCTTTTCCCTTCCACCAAGCCCTTTCCACCAGGCCCTTCTTGCATATATGAACACCCCTCTTTAATTCTCCGCCACACCACCATGCTCACCATACCGAAACGCACCACCGTGGCGCCGGTTCCGCACAGCAGCACCACCACCACCACCAGCACAAACAGCAGCCACCACGAAAAACCGCCGGTGCCGCCCGCACGCAGCCAGTTCTTCCAGTACAACTACTCGACGCAGTTGTACCGGGCCGAGTTGGCGTTGCACCGCGCCGCCGTGGCCGAGTACGACGCCGAGGTGTACGCCGCGCTCACGGCCGCGGCCGAGGCCCACCGCGCCAACATGGAGTTGTACCGCCAGCAGCCGTACCTCACGTTTGCCATCCGCGTCAAGTTGATCGACTTTGTGTTGAAGATGTCGATCCGGCTCAAGCTCTTGCCGTTTGTGTTCTACCGCGCCGTGCGCATGTTTGACCGCTACTGCTCCAAGCGCATCGTGTTGCTCGACCAGTCGCAGTTGATCATCACCACCTGCTTGTGGATCGCCGCCAAGGTCCAGGGCGGCAACAACCACTTTGTCAACCTCGGCAACATCGACAAGTTGGCAGCCGTCCGCACCATCAACGACTTGGGCTACGGCTCCGGCGGCAAGTACTTGGGCCCCACCGAACGCTTCCGGTTGCCCAAGTTGCACGAGTTGGTCAAGCTCTGCGGCGCCAAGTGCAAGTACGACCAGGGCATGTTCAAGCAGATGGAGTTGCACGTGTTGTCCACCTTGGACTGGGCGTTGAACGACGCGTCCGTCGACGACTTTCTCGTCGCCTCCGACGAGCTTTCCATCGTGCCCAGTCACGAATACCCCTCCGCCATCATCTCGCCGTCCGAAATGCTCCACATCAAGCAGTACTTGAGCTACGTGTCGTTGTACACCCACGAACTCATCGACGTGAGCCCGCTCGACTTGGCCCAGGCCATCGCCGACGTCATCAACGACGTGTTTGCGTGGGCGCCGGGCGACTGCCACCACCAGGCCGTGTTGGCGTCCATGGACCCCACGCGCCGCCACCGCCACCGCCAGCCGCTCCACACCATCCGCAAACACCTCGTCCACGCCGTGCTCAACTCGTCCGACTTTGTCCACAAGCTCTTTGCGTCGCCGGGGCCCCAGCACTTGTTCCGTGTCATCGCCGCCCGCTACGCCCCTCCACCACCGCCAGGCATGCCGGTGACGCCGCCACACGCCCACCACAACGGGCCCCTGGGCCTCGCCTGCACCCCCCGCAAACGCTACCTCGCCACGGCGTCGCCGTCCCCTGCATCCACCACCTGCTCCACCACGCCGCCCACGTCGTCGTTGGCCCTGGTGATGATGAAAAAGTCCTCCACCGCCGCCGTGTCGCTGCCCTTGCCCCCGACCCCGTTTCCGCCGGCCCACTACGCGCCCGCCAACACGCCGCCACGCCTCCCGGCCCCCCACCAGGTCTCGGGACTCTCGTTCTCGCCGCCGCCCAAGAATAACATCTACAAACCGGTGTACGTGACGCTGTGCCACCGCTCCTACAAGCTCCCGACCGTCAACACGGCGCTCCACCACCAGCACCAGCACCGCAACCCGTTCCCGTCCCACCAGCCGCCCCTCGTCCACCAGAGCAACGACTCGCAGGCCAGTCTCAACTCGTCGACGTCGTCGCGCGACGCCGACCTTTTTGAGCACGACAAAAACGAAATGAACACGCCCGTCAGTGCCAGCGAGTCGCCCTTCTATGCCAAGGCCGCCGCCGCGTTCTAGGCCTGGCCTGGCCTGGCCTGACCCCTCCACTGCATTTTTTCCATAGAGTTTTCCCGATATAAAAGTCCTTGTCCGTTTGTTTAGTTCTCCCCAGCTCTTTAATACACATTCTCCTTTACTAATCCTTCAACATGTTCCCTCCCCCCGACATTTGTCCGGCTCCGACAACTTGTCCGACCCGTTTGGGCCTGACCACACCCGCCCGCCCACAAACGCAGGTTCCACCCTCCCCATTTAGCCACTGTGCATGGCGATGGCGCTAGCTTTTGTTCCAAGGCGTGCGAACCTTGGCGAATGTTGCGTTTTCGGGCGGCTTTTTGCAGTCTCTTGCAGCAATGCCCCTGCCTCGCTGCAGCCACCGTCCCCAGCTTTCTTCTGCAGACACCAACAAACAAAACACAACATACAACACACAACAACTACGTCCGTTTGTTAGCCCAGCACCGCCTCCTTTTCCGTGTGCTGGCCAGACGTTTTTTTTCCTGTCGTCTCCTATAAATCTCCTCGCGCTATTGTCCGATTGTCTGCGTCTGTAACTATTATTGTCACTGTCGGCGCAGGAAACATGCAGTAACTTGCAGCAACTTGCAGCATGTGGGAATGCGTTTCTCGTGCCTGTCTAAAAAAATAATTAAGAAAATAAAAAATACAAAAAAAAAAACAAAAACAAAACTACCCTCCATCCGAAAAATGTCTGAATAGTCCCTCCCGCAGATTGTTCTCCTTGTGCCAGCCTTTTCTGACGGTAACATCACCCGTTTTAAACAGCATCGTTACGCGAGTTGTAAATGCCAGACATTCCCGATTGCAAAGGTTTCAAAGCCCCCCTACATGGCAATCTCGCCGAGATTGCCACAAACACGCTGTATTGTATAGAGAGTATAATGATGGTACTGTATATAGTCATCATCTTATTGTACACTCAAAAAAGTATCCTACACACAACCAAAACTCATGTTGGCATAAACGTCCAGCAAGTGCGACATTCCTGCACACACCCAAGGAGATGTCGCATGTCGCAGCAACGCGATCAAAAAATTCATCAACAACCGCACCTATTTTAAGCACCACCTGCACTCTGCTTGTTAAGTATACAGACAAAAGCGCTCTTCTTTCGACTAAACCAGCAAAGAAAGCACCGCAGTCCGTTTGCCCCCTCCTGCCATCACCACTTTTCCCCTTTTCCCCGCCGTTTTCCGCCCCATAAACCTCCCACCACACACAAACACACCACACAGCCGAGATGTTGATCGCCAGGTACAGTTTGGCGATGGTGACGCTTGCGCTTGCGCTGCTTGTCCGTGCGGACCCCAACATGGCCGAGTTGGAAGGCACGTGGTCCTCCAAGTCCAACACCGTGTTCACCGGCCCCGGGTTCTATGATCCCGTCGAAGAACTCTTGATCGAGCCCGACTTGCCGGGCATCTCGTACTCGTTCACCAGCGACGGCCACTACGAAGAGGCGTTGTACCGCGTGGTGTCGAACGCACAGAACCATTCGTGTGCTATTGCATCCGTGACTTACCAGCACGGGACGTACCAGTTGTTGCTGAACGGGACGTTGGTGTTGACGCCGCTCGCCGTCGACGGCAGACAGTTGTTGTCTGACCCTTGCAACGGGCCCAGCGACATGTCAACCTACACCAGATACGTGCAGTCGACGTACTTTCTCTCGTACCAGGTCTATGTCGACGGCTACAACGGAAGATACACCTTGCAGATCTACCAGTTTGACGGCTCGCCCATGCAACCGTTGTACTTGTCGTACAAGCCTCCTTTGATGTTGCCCACCTATGCATTGAACCCCACCAACCTGGCCTCGGAGTCGGCCTCGTCCTTGAGCAACAAGATCAAGAGATCGTTCGAAAACAAGTACAGAACCACCGCGGTCAAGAGAGATGTTTCCGACCAGTACGACTTCTACTGGTGGTTGGCTGTGGGCTGTTTGGGCACTGCTTCGGCCGTGACCTTTCTCCGTTAAGAGCTAGCTGTGAGCCAAGCTGGAAAGAGCTTGAAGGAAGAGCTGAAGGAAGAGCTGTGAGAGATATGTTGTTTTCACTCTTCCCTTATACTCTCTTCTTACTCTTCTCACTCTTCCTCACCACCGCTAGCTGCTGGATACGATTGATTTATAGTATTGTTAGAAGCCGGGAAAGGCCCGTGCCGCAATATAAGACATTTTGTTAGTAACGTTCAGCCGCGCTGGTTGGGACACGACTTCGGCATCCACAGCACCTTGGTTACAGCACGACTTATTTAAAACACCCGTGCCGCAATAATAGCTTTTATCTATATGCAGACCGCCCTATATACACACCGCCTCACATCGTCACACAAACGATAAGAACCACCACCGCCACCATTAATCCAACACCAACATGTCGTGGTTCAGCGGAAACAATGTCTCCACGTTGGAGCTCGACAACAAGATCTCGGAGGCGACGTCGGAAGCGATTCCCAACGGCGAACTCGAGCTTTCCGTGGCGCTCGAGATCACCGACTTGATCCGCAGCAAGAAGATCCCCGCCAAGCAGTGTATGCGGGCGCTCAAGAAGCGGATCACGATGGTGTACGCCAATCCCAACTTGTTGACATCGACACTCAAGTTGGTGGACTTGTGTGTCAAGAACAGCGGCTACCATTTCCTTGTGGAGGTGGCGTCGAAGGAGTTCATGGACTACTTGGTGGACTTCGTGTTGAAGGTCCACTACAACACCAAGGACTCGCGGACCCAGCACGATCCCGCTCGCCACAAGGTCGGCGAGCTCATCTTGCTGCTTGTCAAGGAATGGTCCATTGTGTTTGAGAACCAGCTCCAGTTACTGTACGTCGAACGGTGCTACACCCAGTTGGTGCTGGAGGGCTACGAGTTCCCCGACACCGCCACCACCACGGCCCTCAACGCCAAGTTCGTCGACACAGAGGTGCCGCCCGACTGGGTCGACAGCGACAGCTGCATGATCTGCTACTCGCCGTTCTCCATGATGAACAGAAAGCACCACTGCCGTGCGTGCGGTGGGGTGTACTGCCAGACGCACTCGGCCAACTCGATGCCGTTGGTGGCCCTCGGTATCATGGAGCCGGTGCGGGTCTGTGACAACTGCCACGCCAAGTACAAGCTGAAGAGCCACGGCCATGCCCGGACCAAGAGCACGGCTTCACGCGAGCCTGTCAAGAGAAACAACGACGCCGCCGACGACGAAGACGAACAGTTGCGGAAAGCGATCGAAATGAGTTTGCGCGATACAGGCATTGCTGCCGAAACCTATGCGCCTCCCCCAGGCCCACCACGGCCCGCTACGCCCCCTGCTGCTGCGGAAGACGACGACGAAGACATGAAGGCCGCCATTGCTGCCAGTTTGCAGGAGTTCAAGCAGCAGGAACAGGCCAACAAGCTTGCATCGCCCTCGGTCTCGACAGCGCCCTCGGCTCCCGAATCCGATTTCTACAACAACCTCTTACCGTTCGATGCCAACCAGTACCAGGACTACCAACCACAAAACCAACCAGCCCAGAATTATCAACAACAACAGCAGCAGCAGCAGCAACATCAACAACCGTCGCCACAACAACAACAGTACCAGACACAACCACCCAAGGTCGAAGACTTATCGCAACAAGAAGAAGAACAGATCAACCTCTTCATCACCTTGATGAACTCCCTCAACAACGACCCCAAGAAACAGGCCAACATCCTCTACGACAGCGACTTGAGCGAGCTCCACGCCAAGGTCATCAGATTGAAGCCCAAGGTCAACAAGTCGCTCCGGGCGTCGATCGAAAAGTACGAGGCGTTCTTGGAGATCAACAACAAGATCTCGACCATCACCCGGCTCTACGACCAGTTCTTGGAGTCCAAGTTGAACATGGCGTACGGCTATCACCAGATCTCGCCGCCCGCCAACCAGGAACCATACTACGGGGGCTACGAACAACAGACGGGCTACGATAAACAGAACACCGGCTACGAAGTGCCTCCCGTAGCAAGCTACGGACAAATCTCGCAACAAAACACCGCAACCACCGCCGCCACCGCCACGGGCCCCACCAATTACAGCCTGCTCTCGCAACAAAACACCGCAGCGTACCCTCCACAAGCCCCTGAATACGCCAGTCCCTCGCAGCCCGGCGAATATGCCGCGTCTGCACCGGGAACAGGCGCCGATGCAGCCGTCCCTGGCGCACCAATTGCACCTCCTGGTACCGTTCCACGCCAACAAACGGGATATCCGTCGTATCCATACGGAGCCGAGGCGCAGAAACCGTCCGAGCCCGATTTGGAAGCGGACGACGCAACGTATCCTCCGCAAACCCACCAGAATCACCGCCAGAGCCAGAACTACGGGTCCCAGCCCGTGTATCCGACGTCCGAGCCGTTTATGCCACCGACCAAGGTCGAATACAGTGGCCAACCGCAGGCCGGCGCCGGGGCGTATCCGGTGTATTCGCCCGACAGCACCGACAACGAGACGGACCGGGGCGAGAACTACTCGTACCAGGGCCTCAACAGTGCTGTTGGTGCCGACGAGTTGACTTACGAAGCCGTTAGTGCCGGGAGAACGGTGCGGCGCCTCTCGTCGACGCTTCCTGCGCACGCTGTGGAGGATGCTGGAGCCAAGTTTCCGCCGATCGAGAGTGTCGAGCAGGAGTACGAGAACAAGAAGAAGTACGTGCCGGAGCCGGAGCCGTTGATTGAGTTGTGAGGGAAGGAGAATAAGAGAAAGAATAAGAGAAAGAGCATAAGAGAAAGAAGAAGAAAACGTTACATGTGAAACAAGCGTGATATTAGTGTGTAGAGAGTATACTCAGAATATAAGATGGAATATTACGAGATGTTGAGAATCAGCGAATCATCATGAAAGACAGAAGTGCTCCATGTGAATATTGCTTTAGAATTACCGCAAGAAACATGTTAAACAGCACGAGTATAATCTGTAGATGGGACAATTGAGATAATTAGATGAGACAATTAAATGAGCGAATTATTAGAACACAGGAAGAAGCAAGAAATTACCGCAAACATGTGATTACCACAAGCATTGTGTGTTGACTGAATATACGAAAGTGTCATACATTACTGTGGAATGGATACAATGAATGAATCAGCGAATTGGTGCAAAATTGGTGCAAAATTGGTGCGGAATTAGTGAGAACAAACCCCGCGAAAAACAGAGTGAAAAACCCTGAAAAACCGCGAAAAACCGCGAAAAACACTGAAAAACACTGAAAAAAACAGTAACTAATCAAGTGCGAGAATTAGTGAGAGAATTAGTGACGACACGATGAGAAGACCTCAGAGACAGTGAGTGAATTACACACCATACAGTGCGACATTTACGACAACTGCTCTTCCAAAGCTAGACTTGCTCCAGCCAGCCCCAGCCAGCCACACCCAGCCCCAGCCATCTCTTCCTGCCTTGCTCCCACACTCTTTCCACCATCTCTTTGTAGCGCCGGACCAATCGTGTAATTCACGCAGATTGCAACGCAAATTATGCGGCCCCAAATTAGTGACGATTTAGCGCCAGATGCAAAAAAAATATCGCGCAGCAAAATCACAGAAACCATCAAAATTTTTCACGCCCTCCACCAGTTTTCCTTCCCAAACACCACTGCAAAAGTACCGCAACCCAAGAACTCTTCCGTTCTCCTGCCCGCCTGCCCGTCCCGTTTGTTTCTCCAATTCCAGTCTTTTCGCCTTTAGACTCGAATAAACTGCCTTCCCCTTATAAAGTGCCTACTTTCCCCACGAGAGCTGCCGCTTGAAGTTCCGTCCGTTTGTATCACTCACACCCGCCGTGAGTCACCCGTTCGAATCCACATCCAGTCCCTGTTAGTCCCCCAGGTTGGATCCCGCTTTCTTGCCTAAGAAAACCACAAATTTTAACCAGAAGCTCTTTTTCTCGATGCCTCCCGCCGTTCTCGTCCACGATGCCTTCTTGGAAGACACGTACAGACCGGCCAAAACCGCCGATTCCGCCGCCACTGCCGCCAGCTTGATCAGCAACGCCCTCGCCGAGCGCATCTCCGCCGTCAACCACGACGTTTGCGCCGCCGGCGACGAAGACTCGTTCTTTGTCTGCGACTTGGGCGCCGTCCGCCGCTCGTACGCCGAGTGGCGCCGCCAGTTGCCCCACGTCCAGCCCCACTACGCCGTCAAGTGCAACACCAACTTGGAGGTGCTCCGTCTCTTGGCCCGGATGGGCAGCAGCTTCGACTGTGCGTCCAAGGCCGAGATCGACATCGTGTTGGGCTTGGGCGTCGATGCGTCGCGCATCGTCTACGCCAATCCGTGCAAGACCAACTCGTTTATCCGCCACGCTGCCGGGGCCAACGTCAACTTGACCACCGTCGATAACACCCACGAGTTGGTCAAGTTGGCCAAGAACCACCCGGGCTGCGGCGTCTTGATCCGCATCGCTACCGACGACTCGCAGGCCCAGTGCCAGTTGTCGTCCAAGTTTGGCTGTTCGGTCGAGACTGCGGTGGCCGAGTTGTTGCCGTTGGCCAGGAGCTTGGGCCTTGCCGTCCGTGGCGTCGCCTTCCATGTCGGATCGGGCGCCAAAGATTTCACGGCCATTCTGCGTGCTGTTGGCGATGCCCGTTTCATCTTTGATGCGGCCATCGAACGCCACGGCTATGGCGGTGTAATCGACACCTTGGACATTGGCGGAGGCTTTGAGATCTCCACCTTTGAGCAATCGTCGCTCGAGGTGCGCCTTGCGTTGGACCAGTACTTTCCAGCGGCGTACACCGCCACCCACGGCGTCCGGTTCATCGCCGAGCCGGGCCGGTTCATGGTTTCCGACGCGTTCACGTTGGCCACGCATGTCATTGCCAAGCGGGACACCGTTGGCAGTGGCGTGCACGCCATGGTGTACATCAACGATGGCGTGTACGGCAACTTGAACTGTATTTTGTTTGACCACCAGCACCCCGAGCCGCGGGTGTTGGCGCATAAGAACCAGTTCTTCTACCATCCACAAGAGATAAAGACCGACAACAAGCCCGAAAATGCGGGCACGCACTTGTTTTCGGTCTGGGGACCTACTTGTGATGGCTTGGACTGTGTTGCAGCCAGCGTAGCGTTGGACCACGACGTCGAGGTCGGCGACTGGTTGTACTTTCCCAGGGTGGGAGCGTACACCATTGCTGCCGCCACCTCGTTCAACGGGTTCCGTGGCGATGCTCCGGTGGTGTATGTCAACAGCAGTTGTTAGCTACAGCTGTATTCGTATACACTATGTACACTAGTATAGTTAATAGATGGTGTATTTAAATGTTTGGCTGCGAAATCGCAGAGAAGCAAAAATGCGTGAGAATGATGAAGGGAACAAGTAACAAGAGCAAAGTAACAAGAGTAAAGAAGTAAAGAAGGAAGGAAGGAAGGAAGGAAGGAAGAGTTTCTTGTACTGGTGTATTGTTTATCGATATTCGTGGCTGAAACACTTTTCCCGGGTGAGAAACCCGGTTGCGATAGCTGCAGATACCCGAACCGCAAGATCCCGGACGTATCTGTGTTGGTATTGTAGTTACAGTCTGCTTCTGGTTGTGCTTGTCATTCTCTGGAACTTTTCTGCCTGTATTTCTGCCCCTGTTCCTTTTCCAGAATAAAGAGTACAGCGTGGTCCATTAGATGAAATCGCTCGTACCATGCGGCTATCTCCCGCCAGGTGTCATTAGCGTTTCGTCAGAACTCGGCCGCTCCGAACCCACAAGCGGCAAACCTTTATCTTCTCCCGTACGACATTCTGGCCCAAACTATAACCAGCACACCGCAGGGCATTCCGGGGCGTTGCCAGCTGGTGACGGGATCAAGGAAAAGGGTTGGTGCTGTTCCTTGCTACGGTAGACGAGGCCTGCCAAGACGCGGGACCAAACCATGGTTGGGGCGCTTGTCCGATGGTGTCAGGAAAGCTTGACGAAGTTTAATCTTCGGATAATTGAGAGGAGCCCGGGGGTGGGGGAGTAACGGATAAGAGAAGAGCGGAGGGGGAGGAGGAGGAGGAAAGAAATGAGAAGAAAGAAGGAAAGAAAGGAAAGAAAGGAAAGAGAAGAAGAAAGAAGAAAGAAGAAGATGGAAGGAAGGAAGGAAAGAGAAGAAGAGAAAGAGAAAGTAAGAACGAAAGAAGAGAAGTGGAACAACAGATAACCAGAAGAACGCAGTAGAACACCGTAGTACACCGTGGTACACCGTAGTACAAGAGAAGGAGCAGAGTAGAACCGGCCAGAAACAGAAGAACAGAAACAGAAGAACAGACAGCACAGTAAGCAGATACACCATACAACAGTACCATACAACAGTACACCATACCACAACACAGTAAAGCCCACCGCACCTCGCTATGTGCCAGACTCGATAAGCGTGGATCCAGCCGGGCAGTGCGAGCCGTTTTGAGTGATCCGGCGTCAAGGCCGCGAAAACCCGGTTCCACACGCCAAATCCCGGTCCCGGTCCCGGTCCCACAGCACTCCATTCCGGACGTGTTCTAGCCCTCTTCCCCCCTCCACAACCTCGCTCCCGCCGCTCCCATTGGCCATCGCCAGCCCCAGCGTCATCTCTGTTTTCACGGCCCGCCGCGCGCGACCACAAAAAAAACCAACAACCCTCACAAAATTGTCTCCACCACCACCACCTACCGACACTTCCTCTTGCTGTTACCATGTCGGAGGCACACAAGAACACGGTCCAGATCCACAACGCGCTCAATGCCCTCAAGCAGAAACAACAAACATCGCCACAGACACACGTCTACACCACCGACGACGGCCACACGTACTCGACCCGCGACCGCGCCGTGCCCGCCGTCGACCCGCCCGCCACCGCCAAACCCGCCGAACACGAGCTCTTCCTCCCCAACGGCCTCCCCAACGTGGCCTTCCTCCGCAACCACTTCCTCCACGAGGGCCGCTTGCACGAGGAACACGCCATTCGCATCATCCGCGACGCCACCGACCTTCTCGCCAGCGAGCCCAACTTGCTCGAGGTCCCGGCGCCCGTCACCATCTGTGGCGACGTCCACGGCCAGTACTTCGACTTGATGAAGTTGTTTGAGGTCGGCGGCGACCCGGCGTCGACGTCGTACTTGTTCTTGGGCGACTACGTCGACCGCGGCTCGTTCTCCATCGAGTGCCTCGTCTACCTCTACTCGCTCAAGCTCAACTACCCCGACACCTTCTGGATGTTGCGCGGCAACCACGAGTGCAAACACTTGACCGAGTACTTCACGTTCAAGTCCGAGTGCTTGCACAAGTACTCCCAGACCTTCTACGACGAGTGCATCCTCTCGTTCAACGCGTTGCCCCTCGCCGCCATCATGAACAAACAGTTCTTCTGCGTCCACGGCGGCCTCTCCCCCGAGCTCCGCACCCTCGACGACTTGGTCGCCCTCAACCGCTTCCGCGAACCGCCCACCAAGGGCTTGATGTGCGACTTGCTCTGGGCTGACCCCGTCGAGGACTACGACGACGACTCCATCGACCAGACCTTCATCCGCAACACCGTCCGCGGCTGCTCCTACGCATTCACCTACAAGGCGTCGTGCCAGTTCCTCGACCGCACCGGCCTCCTCTCCATCATCCGCGCCCACGAAGCCCAGGACGCCGGCTACCGCATGTACAAGAGCACCAAGACCATGGGGTTCCCGTCCCTCTTGACCATGTTCTCCGCCCCCAACTACTTGGACACCTACAACAACAAGGCCGCGGTGTTGAAGTACGAGAACAACGTCATGAACATCCGCCAGTTCAACTCGCTGCCCCACCCCTACTGGTTGCCCCACTTCATGGACGTGTTTACCTGGTCGTTGCCGTTTGTCGGCGAAAAGATCACCGACATGTTGGTGTCGATCCTCAACATCTGTACCGAAGAAGAGTTGAGCGAAGAAACGCCGCTTGCCACGGCAAACTTTGACGAATTACAGCAACAACAACAACAGCAGCAGCAGCAACAGCAACAATCATCAACTAATGCTCCAGCCACCGCTCCAGCCACCGCTGACGACCTCGAGGCCAAACGGATCGCTCTCCGCAACAAGATCATCGCCATCGGCCGCGTGGCCCGCATGTACCTGGTCTTGAGACAGGAATCCGAGAACGTCGCCCACTTGAAGGAGTTGAACCGCGGGACGTTGCCCAAGGGCTCGCTCCTGAACGGGTCCGAGGGGCTCCGTCGCCAGATCCACTCGTTCGAGGAGGCCCGCCGTGCCGACTTGGCCAACGAGGCGTTGCCGCCCAGTGCCGAGGAGGTCCGTCGCCGTAACGAGGAACACTCTGAGCGCATGCAGCGCGAGATCGAGGCCGAGCAGAACCCGGTGTTTCTGCGGTTGATTCGCCGGTTGTCGCAGGGCTGATTGGGGGTATAGGTCACGTGATATTTTGATAAAAGTCACGTGCGCGTATTTGACGAAAGTCACGTGGTACGCCTTGCCGCGCGCCCGCGCACCAAAACCACCAAAATGTCGATTGGTTACCGGTTGGAAGTAACGGGAGATGGCGCCAGTTCCGAGAATAATACGGGAAAAGCCCAACAGAGAAAACACCATAGCGGTGGCCGAGTACGAGAACTCGCTGCCGGAAAAGTTTTCGCTCGAGGACGACGACAAGTTTGTGCTCTACGGCGGCGGCGACGGCTTCGGCGTGGCCATCTTGCGCCTGGATCCGGGTGTCGACGTCGCGGTGTCGTCCGAGATCGACGAAGCGGTCGACTTGGCCAACGTCACGCTCTACGTGTTGAACACGGCGGTGATTCTCTGGTTCCACGCCCGCGACGTGGGCCTCGAGTTGCCGTACCAGTCCATCATTCTCCATGCGCTCCGGCTCGGCAATGAGCACCACGAGCACCCCAGCATATACCTCCAGGTGGTGTCGAACGCGGTGTTGAGCGCCATACCCAGGGAGCCCACCGAGTACACGCCGTGTGTCGAGCTCCAGCTCTACAGGCGGGCCGACACCACCGACCACGGCGGTATCTTTGCGGCGCCCGTCGCCAGCACCATCGACAGCATATACGAGGCGTTGTCCAAGTGTTCTGCCATGAACTTTGACACGGACTCCGAGGACGAGGGCCCGGTCGGGGTGCCGTCGGGATGGATCTCGCGGGACGTGGCGTTGCCGACGGTGGGGTTTGCGGACGATCTCGAGGAGCAGGACGAGGATGAGCAGGGCGGTGCTGGTATGGATGTGGATGTGGGCTACGGCTCGATTGCGGGTAGCAAGCGTGAGTATGACGACGGGAGTGGGAGTAGCAAGCGGAGCAGAGCTGGAAGATAAGCCCAAGCAGCAGCAGCACAAAGAAACAAGCAACAGAAGCACCAAGCAGCTCAAAGCAACACAACAGTGTATAGTAGTGTCTAGAGCCGGAAGACATAGACAATAAAGGTATGATGAGATGAGATGGTGACACAAGTGTATGAAGAGGAAGCGGGAAAGAGGAGGCGGGAAAGAGGAAGCGAGACAAAGCCACAGCGGAAACTGAAACCAAACTGGAGCTGCCAAACAGACGGTTTTGGTGATGGCGGTGATGTTGAGCTGGTGGCGGTGGTGGTGATCTGGCGGTGATGGTGATGGTGATGGTGAGCTGGTGAAGCAGTGGTACGACTTCTGAGACCAGCACAGTCTGAGCAACTCGCTACGCTCGTCACTCTGTCCTGTCCCCACTGTAGCATGTAGGAAACAGCACTGGCCCTTGTCATTGATCCCCAGCCATTGATCCCCAGCCATTGATCCCCAGCCATCGCCAGCATCGCCAGCATCGCCAGGCGTGGCCGTTCTGCTTGTCGCCATTTTCCGCAGCCGGTTGCAGAACATTTTATCTGGCGCACTTTTCACCATCACCAAACCAGCACCAATCCATGAAGACATCGGAAGAACGCACGCGATATAAAGCACACTTCTTCAAGCTCGGCCAGGGCCGCATCATCGCGGACCGCTCGGACTACTGGCCGTTCTTCTGGCAAGAACCCGCCGCCGCCAACGACATCTACGAGCTCTTGACGCCGTACGACATCAGGACCATCCGCGACCAGAACCGCATCAACTTCGTGGTGTTGGTCCGCAAGTTGGCCGAAACCGTCGCCACCACCAGCTCCACCACCAGCTCCACCACCAGCTCCACCACCACCGCCACCGCCACCGCCGGCTCCAGCGTCTCCACCGCCGTGCTCCTCAACGCCGTGCGTCTCCTCACCAAACTCCTCCCGTTCCTCTACGAGTTGCCCGACTACGTCGCCACCATCGAGCCGCTCTTGTTCTGGCGGCCGCTGTTCGATCCAGCACCGTTGTTGCTGCTGCTGCTGGCACTGCCGCTGGCACAGCCGGTGTTGCGGGCGGTGGACGGCGCCGGCGCCGACTCCACGCCGCTCGGCGTCGCCCTCGTGGCCGCCGTGCTTGCGCTCTTGTTCCGCCGGGGCTTCACGTTGCCGCCTACAAGGGCCAAGGGCCACGACACCGCGCTCTCGTTGTGGGAACCAGGCATCTCCCACGCGGGAAAGTACGCCGTGGCCAACGCGGTGGTCGACTCCAACCGCATGGAGATGTTGCGGTTGGTGCTCGCGTTGGTATCGACGCCGTTCTACGAGCCGCCGTCCTCCGCCGTCAACACCGGCTCCAAGTTCCTCTCCTACATCGTCACCAGCACGCCACGCGAACTCCTCCTCACGTTGCTCTGCTCGTTGATCAACCTCGTGTGCAGAAGCGCCCGCCCCGCCACCAACGACGAAAACGGCCTTGTGTTCGCCACAGCGCCCCAGTTGGCAGAAACACGCTACTTGTGTGTCACCTACGCGGTGCAGCTCTTGACGGCGCTCGTGGCGTACCCGCTCCCGTCCGCCGAAAGCTTGAACTTCCTCTTTGACGTCAAGCCCAACGGCACCTCCAACAGAAACTTGGCCCGCACCCACGTCAGCAGGCTCCACAAGGAGAACGAGTTGGCCTACTTGGCGGCGTCGTTGATGGCCATCTTGCGCGTGCCGATGGACACCGCCCGCGACTACGACACCTCCAAGTTCCTGTTGGTCAGAACAAACACCCAGCCGTCGCTCTGGGCCACCGAGGCCACCATGTTGGTGTGGGAACTCGTCCAGTGCAACAAGAACTTCAAGGCATTGGTCGCCCGCGATTACATCTGCGAACTCATGGTGCTCCTCACCTACTACATCGACACCTACAACCCAGAACCGCGCTTTAGGGTGTTGGTGCGCATCTCGTCGTACTTGCTCCTCTACCTCTCGTCCGACGTGTCTCTCCTCGACAACCTCTTCCTCCCCATGCCGCCCAAACTCGCCGAGGCGCTCCCCAACTGCTTCCGCACCAACCCGGCCCCCGTCACCACCAGAGACTTTCTCGTCACCCAGATCTGTGCGTTGCTCGGCACCGCCGTGCCCATGTCCGCCAACGTCAAGCCGTTGTCCGACTTGTTTGTGACCACCCTCGTCGAGATCCTCTACAACTTGATCCCTCCCGTTTGCACCACCGAGCTCCAACGAACGTACTTCCCCGAACGCAAGTTGAACAACACCAACCCCCGCGGCGGCCTCTCGTACGCCAGCTCGTTCGCCATCGTCCAGTTGATCACCAAGTTCTCCTCCCGCAAGTTCTTGTTGGAGAAACCGTTCCACGCCGACTTGCTCGCGTTGGTGATCCGCGCCGTGTGCACCGCCGTGCTCAAGTACCCCAAGTCGTCGCGGATGCTCTTGTTCTCCATCCTCAAGAACGAAAAGACCTACGACCAGATCTGGAACACCATCTACAGCTTCAGCACCGAGTACTTTACCGGCAACACCTTGGCGAGAATCGACGATAACGAAGAAGAGCTGCAGAACCAACAACAAAACCAACAACAAAACCAACAACCCAACCAACATGAAGAAGACACCGAGGACGAATCCCAGGACGACGCTTCGGAAGACATATACCTCGACGAAGCCTCGCTCTCGGGAACAGACTCGGGGGTTTCGTCGAGACGAAACTCGACCCCCAACATCCCCCAAGAAGACACCGAAACACGCGCCATCGAGGAAGCGTTCCGTCCCAAGCCTCTTACAGGAATGTCGCAGAAGGCCAAGGACAAGTTGCCGAAAGACCTGCCGTTGAAACGGTCGTGGGCCGGCAACGACTCGCTCCGCATCATTCTCACCATCATCATCCCCCATCTCAAGGTGGTGTTGAAGCAGATCTGGTCGAGCCGCGAAGGTTCGTCCATCGACAGCTTTGTCTTGATCCGGTACATCGAGGACCACGACTTTGGCGACATGATTGCCTCCAACAAGGCCCAGATCAACTACGACTTTCTCCCGGACTCGCCGCTCGAACAGCTCAAGTTCTCGTGGAGCACGTTGTCGCTCGGGTGGTACATGTCGTTGTTGTACGGCGAGATCTACAACGCCATCGACAACGTGAGGGTCTACAGCGGCAACAACAGCCGGATCATGCGCAACATCACCACGTCGATCGCGTCCGTGAGCAAGCTTACGGGATGGACCAGTTTCATGCACAAGAACACTGCCAGTGCCACCACCACCGACGAAGTGGCCGAGTACGTGGCGCGGGCCACCACCACCATCAACCCGTGGGCCCTGACGGCCATCAGGCTGTTCAAGATCGAGACCCAGAACGACGGCTTCTTCAACAAGCTCCAGGCAGTGCCCGGAACCCCCGGAGGCATGAACGACATGGCCAACAACTTGGTGCGACGCTTCAGCGACTTCCGCATCAACAACACCAGCAGACACAGCGTCGGGTCGATGAACTCGGGCTTGACGACGCCGGTCGAAGAACAGGAGCCCCAGTTCCGGCCCGGACGCAACTCTGTTGTCAGCTTGCACTCGTTGAACACCTTGAACCGGAGCAGGAGCAATACTCCGCGCAACTCGGTCAGTCTCAACGAACGAGACGCTCTAGTGTAGTGTTCTAGAGGCTCTAGACAGTTTTAGAATGTCTACAGAAGACTTCCAGAGAATTACTAGTCCAGAGAAGTCTAGTTCTAGAAAAAGTTTTCCTGAAAGTATTACAGAGGTTCCAGTGTTCAAAGCACTAGTGTTCTAGAGAAGTACTAGTTCTAGAGAAGTACTAGTTCTAGAGAAGTACTAATTCTAGAGAAGTACTAGTTCTGTTCTAGTGTTCTAGTGTTCTTGTTCTTGTTCTCGTCTTTCTTGTCTGGTCTTCTTGTTCTTCTACGTTCAGTCTTTCAGAGCTACAGATCTCTAAAAACATTCTCTAAAATGTATACTCAATATACACAAACAGTGCTCGTATATACCTAGTGACGTCTTCTGCCCTTCTTCTGGACCAACTCAAAGCCGTCATCGTCAACCACGGGCCCCTGGTCGACCTGCATGGCATCGTCGTCTTCCTGGAGCTGAGGAACAGCGTCTTCTTCGCCGTCTTCGTCGTCGTCGTCGTCGCTGTCCGAAGCATCGGGGTTGTTGGGGTCTGCTTCCACATGCACCTTGGTGGCAGCGGCAGCGGTGCCCTGTTTGGCCTGCCACCTCGTGTACAACTCGTCGATGGTGGTGTAGTTGTGTGCCTGGACGTCCGTGTAGATCTTGAGGACCAACGCCGCGATCTCGAGCGCCGAGTCGTTGTCGACCTCGGTGTCGAACTCGTCCACCATCGCGTACAACAACGTCTCCTCGATCATCTGGACGTCCACCACCTTGGCCTCGAACAAGTCCACCACCACTCCCGTGAGCCAGTCGCGCTTGTCGGCCGACTGCGGGCCTCCCCAGCTGTTTTCCACCGCGGTGTTGAGCTCGTCCCACTTGTACACGGCCATGCACACTCCGAGCTCGAACTTGGCCTGGACCTTTTCGTCGCCAAACGTAAGCTTGCCCTCCTCGACCTCTACATATGCCGTGGGATCGATCTGTTGGATGTTCATTGTGAAGTTGGTTGTGTTGTGAAAGTTGGTTGGTTCAACTGTTGTGTTAGCTCATCGCGATTTTTTCCTGATACTGGGCGTTTCCCAATCGGGAAGTCGCTGCAGCCAATTTCGCCATTACAAAAACGTCTCTATTTACTACTTTATCGCCAACTCCTTGTCCCGTTTCAACACGCTGGAAATGTCCTCCTCGGACACATTCAAACTCACCACGCGGTACCGTTCGCCAGGAACGTTCTGCTGGGTGATGATGCCGTTCTCGGCCAACTCGTTCACGAGCGTCTTGAAGTAGAGCGTGCGGATATGCACCTTGGGCTGGCGCTCAAACACGCTGGTGCCGTAGAGAAAGTCCACAAACCCCACCTTTTCGTCCACCTCGGCAAGCACCTTGCTGTTGGCCGTCAACAACTGGAGCGTGTTCTTCATTTCGTCGATGATGTCGCCCAACGTGTTCTCGGCCAGCCCCGACCGCTTGTTGCGGAGCAAGATGGCCTGGAGAATCAACTTGGATGCAAACGGCAACGACGCAAGAAACTGCACCGTCGGCGAGTTGATGGTCTCGTTGATGGCTTTCGAGATATGTGTGATCAACACCTGGCACTCGTCGCCGCCGTCGCCGGCAAAAAACTCCTTCTCGGCTATCTCCACCGCTCGCCGACAGATCTCGAGCGCCCTGCGGGCATCGCCAAACACACTGGCCACCTTTCTCGACGCAAACCCAATGGCGTCGGGATGCATCACCAACTTCAACAGGTGTTGCTTGCTGAGCATCTCCAACCGATGCTTGATGATGTCGCCCAACTGGTCGTGCTTGTAGCCGTTGAAGAGGACCTTGTTCAACCCCAATCTCGACGAGATCTTGTTGGTCAATATCCGTTCCGGCAAGTCGATGGTGTTGGACACCGCAATCACCACGAGCTTGGAGTTGGGGTACGTCGGCCAGTTGAAGAAGTTGTACAACACATTCTGTTTCTTGGTGACGATCTGGTCCAACTCGTCCATCAACACCACCAACACCCGCTTGCTGTCCTCGCTAAAGTACTTCTCAAGCATGATTGCCAGCACCGAAGCACTCACCTTGTACCCACAGATCTTTTCCCACAACACCTCGTACGCGGTTTCCGCCGATATCAACTTCATGCCGTTGATCTCGAGGAAGTCAAATGGCTTGAAATCGCCCGAGTCCGACAACTCCTGGAGCTGGGTGATCACCTCGCGTACCGTGGCTGTTTTGCCTACGCCAGGCATACCGCCGATGTAGATGCTGCACCCAGTCTCGGTCTCGATTGCCGTAGCTAGCTTGGACATGATGAGGGACGACTCTGCTTCTCTTTCTGGAATAGAAGAGATCTTGGCCGACGTATGGAGCTTGGCCTTGACTTCTTTGAACACGTTGTGTTCCATCTCTGTCGATGCAGCCTTGTTCTTTTTGGGAGAAATCGACGACAAAGACGGCTTGTTGTCGGTTTTGATCTTGAATCCCCTCTTCATCAGCGCCAACGTCCATGTCATATAGTCGATGTTGGACCCCAGCGGATCTTCGGCAATAACACGGCTCTTTCGTGGAGTGTACTTTCTCTTTTTCGACACCGGTTCGTCTTCTGGATCTTCTAGATCTTCTAGATCTTCGTCTTCCTCTTCAACCTCGACTTCTGCTTCGCTTTCGTCATACACGTCGTGGTCCTCTTCGTCGTCACTCGCAAACAATCTCTTCCGGGGCAGTTTCTTTCCTTGCACCGCTGTCTTTTGCTTGATGGGCTTCGCGGCCCGTTTCGGAGTCGAAGGCTTCTTTGGTGTCGACGGCTTTTTTGGTGATGCTGACGACGCCTTGTACTGGGCCGGCACCGTTGCCGTACGGATATACTCGACAAACTCGTTGGGGTCCTTGATGAAAAGCTGCTGGAGATCGCGATAATCGAGCACTTCCGAGAAGATATCGCCCTGGAAGCTGGCCGCCCGTCTGGTAAGAAACGTGCTGGCACTGTTGGACTCGTCTAGGACAATGTCGTGGCTGAATTCTTGGTACGAAAGCACGTTCACTTTGTCGACCACGTCACTCAATTTGATCTCATCAACATACGACGTGATGAACAACTCGTTGGGATTGAGGTCGGACTCCAGGTAAGACGCCGGGAGCTTTGTCCGCACGACGTCGTGGACCTTGACAAACCAAAACACAATCACTTCGATGAAATTGAAGCTTCCAAACCTGATTTCCTTCACCATTGCCACCTCCAGGGCCGTCAGATCTTTCTGTTGCACCCGAATGGTGTCTCCGGCCTTGATTTCCAACTCATCGGCGTCTCGCTTCAACGTGAGCTGCTGGTTGATCGGCGTTTTCCCTCTGCGACTGCGGCGACTCGGTGTCTGGGGTTCGTCGGTACCTTCCCCGTCTTCGCCAAACGAGTACTGCCAGCCCTTCAACTCTTTCTTCTGGCGTGCCATCTTGGTTCTTTCGATTAACTCGTTTGGTGGGAGGGCTGGTTTGGGGTGAGCCAGATGGGGTGTCCTGTATACAATCATTACTTCCCGATTCGGCACTCCTCCATACCCTCTGGAGGTCTACAGGCATATATCATTAGAATTGTCATGAGTTGGCTCTGCCAATCTATATAGTATAAAGGTAAGAGAATTGAAAATGCAGGGGGGAAGAGATTTCGTAAGGCTCTGGATCATTCCACTTTTTACTTGTAGAGCAAAAGCGGCTCGCCCACGTCGGTGATCTCGTCCAAGTTCAACCGTAAATCAAATGCCTTCGAAAGAATGATCTTGAAGATCTTCTGAACATTGATGGAATGGCTGGTCGAACAGAATATCACCGGGGCCTTCATGGCTGTGCCGAACTTCTTGGCCTGCTGGGTGATCTCCAATTGGTCTTGGTACGAGAGCTCGATGAACTGGTCGTACTTGGTGCCAATCAAAAACGGAATGGCAGTCTTGTTGAACCCACGCACCTGTCTATACCACTCCTTGATCGAATTGAGCGTCGATTTACGCGTCAAGTCAAACATAAATAGTATGGCCACCGCATCGTTTGACACCAACGGCAACATGTTGATGAATTCCTTCTGGCCACCCAAGTCCCAGATCGAAAACGTGATGGTGGTGTTTCTGATCCGGATCTTCTTATCCATGAAATTGACCCCTAGTGTCTGGATGTAGTCCTCATCAAAAGATCCCTCTACGTATTTGACCATCAAAGATGTCTTTCCGATCTGGGAGTCTCCGATTAATCCGATCTTCAATGCTACTCTGCATTGTGGTTAGTACGTTGATTCGGCACGTATGGCAGTTTGTTAGATAAACTTACTGGTTGTTCTGGTCTTGTTCGCTCTCCATTTTTTGAACTGTAAGTAGGTAAAACCACAACAGGTGTGATTCGCTTATGGTTTGATTGTTTACATTTATGTAATGTGTAAATTGGGGAGTGAAGTGGGTTTTACATTTTCGGGCTCCAGCCCTAACTCTCACAGCTAATCACGCGGAACCTATTTCTCGTCACAAATTATGGGCCCTTGGCATTCTCATCTGAAAACCAATATCTTATCTGCAGTATGCCTCCCACACAAATGCCCAATTTTAGTAGGGGATTGTGGTTCACGTGACTCCGCATCCTCGCGCCAAACGGAAATTTTCACTATAGCAAAAAAACCTTGAAAAATTTTGAAGAAAAATTTAGAGGAAAACTTCTTTTGTTTGACATATCTAATATACTAAGCAAACATGGCTGTTGGTAAGAACAAGAGATTATCCAAGGGTAAGAAGGGTTTGAAGAAAAAGGTCGTCGACCCATTCACCAGAAAAGATTGGTTTGACATCAAGGCCCCATCCACTTTCGAAAACAGAAACGTTGGTAAGACCTTGATCAACAGATCCACCGGTTTGAAGAAC